>WAAG01061394.1:197753-303391 GCA_013390105.1 Tichodroma muraria
TTTCCTCTCTTCCTCTTTCCCCCTATCACTCTCCCCCCCTTATTTATTTTTTAAAGAAGACAACCAAGATGAATGGATCAATGTGACAAAAATGCTGCACCCCCCTTTTTGCAATCTCCCCAGCTTTCTTTCTCAGTCCAGTCCAAAACACACATTCCTATTTTTTTTTTTCTTGGCAAAAGAGAAAGCTATTTCTCCTCTCAGACTCCCCGTTGCACTTTGCTGGTAAACCTTATGCTCCTCTGCAGCACATAAAGAGTCTTGAAACTTGAGTCTCAGATATTTTTTTTAATTGCTTTCTTTCTTTCTCTCTTTTCCACTCTCTCTCTCTCTCTCTCTTTTTCTAATTCCTTCTTTTCCTCTTATTATTTTCTCAAAGTTATGCAATCAGCCAGGCTCCCCCTTTTGTGGTCCCCCTCAGTGCAGTTGTGTGCAGCTAATCCAAATGTTGCATCAAAGGTCCCCATCGAATCATCAGGAGCTAAAAGGAGAGAAGCTTTTTGAAGAGCATTTGCCTTCCAGAAGCTGTAGCAACAGAGTAGGTTTTGGCTTTTGAGTGCTCCAAAGACTCCTGGGTTATATTTTTGGAAATAATAATTTATAAAAAAATAAATTAAAAAATCAATTATTCATTTTATTGGTGGATTGAGTAAAAAAATCCTCTCTCAATATTGCTAATTTTTCAGCCTAAGGAATTCAGCTCTCCTGGTTTCCTTGGTTTGGTTGTAGCCACAGGTCAGCTCCTGGCTGCTTGCTGGTTTGTAGGTCTCTGTTTCTGAGCTGGGACGTTTCTCTTTTTTTCCCTCCTTTCTCTCTCTCTCTCCTTTTTTTTTTTTTTTTTTCNTCCCTCTCTTTCCTTTTTTTTTTTTTTTTTTTAAATATTTTTTTTCACTCTTGTAAGATCTCAAAAGCTCCCCCTGATGGCAACAAAAAGGATTTTTCTAAGTCCTTAATCAGTGGAAATGACTTGGCAGTGGCCCTCACGGGGTCTCTGGGCCACTGCTCCCCTCGGAAGAAATCCAGTAGAACCAAGTTAAATCACACCAAACCCGCTCACAAACCACTCACATCATCCTCTTCTTCCATCTCTAAATTGATGATTGTCACATCTTACTTCCCCATAAATTTTCAACAGGAATCACGCACCGGAGTTTTCCTGGGGCTGGCATCTTTCTGCTTCTGCAGACTACCCTGTTAGTATCGCTTAGTTCTGACAACTTCCACTTAAAATATACATTATAACCCTAGTGAAAATCAGTTTTTCCAATGAGAAAGGGCTGTTGCACACTCACAAGTTTTCCAAAAGACGTTATTTTTACGTTTCTTACTAATTTGAACGCTCCATGATACACAATTGGCATTTTCAGTGGTGCTGGGTTTATCCACAAAGTTCCAGCAGAAGTCAACCAGAACCACAGCCTTAGAGCCCCTCTCTATTCTCCAGCCCATCCCTCCACCACAGCTCTTCTTACAAGAAAGACAAAATACTGGTACCATCTACAAAGTTTTTAGTACAAGACCTCCAAGCCATTAAGCTTCTCAACAAGCCAGAGGAAATATTTAATTGGGAAATAAAAGGTAAAAACTCCTATAAATGTCCCAAAGAACTCACAGGGATGTGAAAAAGACACTTCTGTCTCTGTGCCTGCTCAGCAGAAACAATTTAAGATCAGAGCTAAGTGCTGCACTGCACTGTTCTAACTTAGCTCGTAGAGGACACTGCAAATCAACCAAAAATTCCAAAAGTTTAAAGTGAACCTGTTCAACTTCAGCAAGAGCTAAACCAGGAGGAATCCTGCTGCCAGGACACTGCTTTCTCCACATGACAACTCCTCTGAGGTCCCTGGGAATTTTGCACATGTCGAGGCTGGAAGAGCAGGCTCTTAAAATAATGCTGGTTCCAGTTTTTCCTGGATAAAAAGCTAATTCTGTGAAATTGTGGTATTTCTTAGGGGCATCATGATTTGGCTGAAATCATCAAGGAAGATTACTGAAACACTTCAATTTGATAGCACTGCATCATTTAATTTTGGACATACTTGACCTTCTATCACTTACAAAAGGGTTTCACTGTGACCAAATCACACCTCAGTGCATCAGCCTGCAGCTTCAGTAACAAATTCTGGGATATTCTTGCTGCAGAGGAAAAGCCCAGAGCTCTGCTTTCTGTACTTATGGAAGACAGGATAAAGTATGAAAAGATGGGATTTACCTCCAGCCCACAAATTACAACTTCAATCACTTTTACTCCAAAGACTAAACCAGCATATGAAAGCATACAGAAACGTAATATACAAACTCTAGTCATGATAGAAAATGAAGTGAAAGAGATTTGATTTTAGGAGTAGTGAGTAAATCTTGGATTCCTTAAGTCTGCAGGTCAGATCTAACTTCTCTGACCAGATGAAATTCTCCCCTGCACAGATGGACATTTATTCTCTGCTTAAGCCAGTACTTAAATGATGTACAGACCTGGCAGAGAGGTTCCTGCCCAAGGAGAATAATCCTACTGCTGCACGGGAGTGGAATATTCTCCTCAGGAAAGGGAGCGGGAGGCTGTCTTGCAGCTAGAGGTATTTTCACAAGAAAAAGGCAAAAAAAAAAAAAAGTACCTAACCCTAGCTACACATACAGAGAGAAGAATTAAAATAGATATTTATGACACTATGCCAAAAAATAGCATTGAGCTAAATGCTGTATGCAGTCATTATAGGGAGAAATACTCAGCAGGAATCTTAGCTGAAGCTGCCAATAACTCCCAGGTTCAAGACTGGAGCTGAGTGAATAAATCATAACAAATAATGGTTTTGTCAAATTTTGACTTTTTTCCCTCCTATTTGCAAGCAGACTGCAAAACCTCTCAAATATGTTTGAAATTACATGCCCATTTCTTCCTCGTCGTTAGTATTTCTCCGAGGCCAATTAGCACACAATTTACTGTAATGTACACATTTTCACATTTGTTCTGTGTTAATTGGGCAAGGAAGTCACACAGCATTATTTTTGGCTCCCTGGGGGTCAGGTTTAATCACTCATGATAGAGTAAAATTACTAATTTTACATACGATGGGAGTTTCCATGCTTGAAACTCTCCTTGCGAAAAGCGGCGCTGGCTCTTCAAATTACTCACACGAAGGTCAATTAAAAACAATATTTCTTGAAAGTTGAGCTGAAAAGTCTGCCAGATACAGCTGAATTGAGGCCCTACTATTCTGGGTAAGTATTTGTGCATATTTGTCCTCTCCGTGCACAACTCCATCAATCACAGCAGAGGTTTCACGGTCTTTACCCCTCACCGATATCCCAATCAAGTCTCTCCCAACTTGGCTTGGGTCGAGGATGGCTGGAACACAATCCAACAGCTACTCTGCTCAGAATCAGACAGGGCCCAGACACCAGATTTTAACACAACATGTTGGATTCAGGGCATATTTTATGCAATCAGCAATGGTATGATCGGAATCACGCTGCCTCCACAGAATAGCACGGAATGAAACCCAAAGAGCTGAGAATAGCTTCAAAGAAAAGGGGATTTGGGCATCCTGGGCTGTGAATCCCATGAAGTCGAGCACCTTTTAGGAGAAACAGAGCCACTTGCTTGGTGGTACAGGGGTTGCATTGGGTGGAATGTGACCACAGCTCCTCATGAGCCTGAGGAAACACTAATGAATGAAATGCTAATAACTGAAAAAAACAACAGTGAAAACATGTGAAGCGTGTTCTGTCTTGGAAAAGATTTAACAGAAGACCTAATGTGGACTCAGTGTAAATCCACCAGATTTTTCAATGTTTTCTCTGTCGTTCCTCATCTTGGTTTAAACTGAGTGATTAAAAGTTTGTGTTCTGCCTCCAGTGTCGCACTCTGTACTGATAACAATCCTGATTTTAAGGATTTATAACTATTGCCTGCACACTCATCATTCCAAACAACTCCACTCACTTGAAATCACAACACCAGCTCTGTGTTGCCTTTATTAGTGGATAAGAGACTCTTCTGCTGCTGGTCCCTCAGCTGCCCTTTATGTAAAAACTCTGTTAATTTACATCAATAAAACAGCCTCATGTCAATTTGAAACACACCCTTTAATCCAGAAAAGTTTACTGAACAATTAAGAAGTGCAATAAATGACAATCAAGACTAAACGCATAATTGATGACTTTATGAAGGTTTCAGTAATTTTATAAGGTAATTTGCAGTCAGTGGCTATAAATTCCTATTTAAACCTGGCATACCACTCTTTTTTGCCCTGCAGAGAGCTGTATTTCCTAACAATACTGATGCCTGTTTGCCTGGAATTCGGTTACTTTATCCTTCAAATTTCCCTCATGAAATATTGTATTTCCAGAAAAAGTTACATATTCTTTGTATTTTTTTCACCTCATTCTTGAAATACATTCTGGGGGGTGGGGCAAAAATCTCTGTTCTACTCTGTGGTGAGAGTGATAAGCCACGGTAGATGACGTAGGCAAAGGGGCACAATCTTCAATTAAACCATGTAAATGCTGATTAAATTAGAGGACCCATTTTGATTTGGACTGAGTAGTCTAATTCTGGGTGCTCAGGACGGGCTGTCCAGGTGAAATCCTGGCACTGAAATCCTGCCCTGATTGAAATCCTTGCTCAGGAATGAAGGGAGAACAGCCATGACCTCACCCGCACGGTGTCACTCCCAGGCCACGTCCCTGCGACCCAGAACACGCCCGTGGGGATGCACCAGGTATATGGCAGCAGCCCCAGTGGGTCTCACAGGGCGAGCTTTGGACCACACCCTTCACATCCCACTTCTCCAGAGCCACATCTTGACGTGGGAGAGCACCAGGCAGGTTCAAAACCAGCAGACTGTTGGGGGCAGCAAAATCACAGCCTAAAGCAAAAGGTGCTGAGAGGAGGAAGGACCTCGTGGGTCTCAGCAAGTGCCCACAGCACCCTGCCCAGCCAGCTCCACAACCCCCAGCCCAGGGCATCCCTGTGTGCCCTCGGCAGGGAAAAGCTCTCAGCACCCTCCCCAGGCCTTCCTGGCATTGCCCCTCTAGCAAAAGCACTGCTTGGAGCCACCTGCCCCTCTCATACAAGTTTAAAATCCCAACAGAACACAAAACCTCTTTGCCTTGCTTTCCCCTAAGATGCCTAAAATGACACCTCTTTTAAAAGTCTTCTCAGCCAGAGATTTAAGATTCCCAGATGAAATCATGACGGTAAGAGCCAGAATGCAGAACACTGTGTTTATCTCTTCTGCATTGTTTGCCCCATGAGGAATTCTGGAGATGCCATGAAAAAACAGGGAAAACCCTGTGGAGTGCGTGAGGAGAACCCCTGGTTTTCCATAATGCAAGATGTGCTATGTGGGTGCCAAACCATCTCACCTAAAAGCCATACATCCTCCGGTATTTCCGGGGCTGGATCAGAAGCTGGAAGAGAATAGGACCAGCTTGGGAAGGAATAGGGAACAAGAAAAGAAGTCACCTGCCCAGGAAGGAAAAAACTCGTGGTGATTTCCATCTCCTGGTGATTTACAAACACTGGTAGCTAGCTGGTTTATGGCTGGCAGGAGAGGGACAGAGCCATTGCTTTACTTGTCCTGAGCACTGTCACTGTGTTTGGTCTCCCTTGAGAGAGCTGTGTCCGTGACAGGACCCACAAGCCCACCCTGACATCTGCTGGGGCCACCTCAAATCCACCTCTGGAATGCACAGGGGTAGCCAGGCTCCCACAGCAGCCAAGACCAAATCATGAGGATTTGTCAGAGAAAAGACTATTTCACTGAACCAAAGATATACCTGACAGCACCAGACAGTCAAGTAACTCTGCAACTGAAAAAAGGTGGTTTTGCTTTTTACCCAGGCTTTGTAAACACGGAGTGCATCGGCAGATGTTCCACCCCTGTATCCACACACAGCCCACACCACTGCAGTCACTGTTAATTAGTCACCTCCCCACAGCACGTCTCAGCCCAGAGGTCAAGGACTGGCTGAGCTCTGGAGCCTAAACTCTTCTCCTAGACCTCCTAATGCCTTCCCCACAAGATAAATAGCTTGCACGGGTGCAGAGAGAGGCAGGGGCTGCCTCGGGAAGGCACAGGGGGCCTCTGCTGTCTGGGTACCTGTTCAGAAGATACATGGGAGGTCATCACTCTTCCAGGGCTTTGCTCTGACATCTTCCTTGAACCATACACCACTTCAAAAACAGTAATGAGAGCGAGGTCAGCAGCAGCTCTCCTGGAGGAGGAACCCAGGAGAAGCAATGGGGTGGCTCTCCAGCCCCCCACACATGGGTGGGCTCCCTCGGGCAGAGTGGCGTCACTGGGGGAGAGGTGGGTCCAGGAGATGGGGATGGACAAGAGGGTTCTGCTTGTGCTCTTCTCTCAGAAGAGTCACACAAGCTGCTCTGAAAGCCAGAAGGGAAGTTTGGTTCTGGAATGTACATACACACAGGGAGAGACGAGGAGCAGGACCCAAACAGATGGAAACGCAAGACTCAGGAATAATCTAGAAAATTCAAATTCATCAGGCCATGCCTGATTTGGTATTCACAGGCAGCATCTTCAAGAAAGTTTAACATACCTAAATGTTTTTCCTAAACCAGATTTCTGCTCCAAAGCCAGTACTAACAGGATTAACAAAAGAGACCTGCCATGTCTTGCTATTGGACATGATAATCAAGCAAACAATAAACAAATTGATCAAGAGAAAGACACCATGTGTCAGTCTGCAGCAAGGAAGCCAAAAGACAGAATTCAGAGGAAAAGCTGCTCAGCATTCGAGAGCTATTCCCAGTGAAACGGGATTTCCCCTCTCTGCTTTCATTTGAATGGCATTTGAAAAACACAGCTGTGGAGTCCCATGCACACCAGGGATGGAGCCAAGAGGGGAACCCTCCCAGCCCTCAGCAGCAGATCTGAAGGGAGCAGTTCGTCCTGAATTCACAGCACCCAGAGCACCAGTCCTTCCCTCAAACCTTCCCAGACCCTCAGAGATGCCTGATCCCCAGTAACGCTTGGCACCCTGAGATCCCCCATAAATCAGCAAAGGGCAGCTTCTGCCCCAGGCTGACACAGGAGGCTCCCTTGGACCCAACAGCACTCGCGGCATCGGAACCGACCTCTGCCAGCTGTGGATCATCCCTTAGGCCAGGAGCTCAGGGCAAGGCAGGACCTGGCCCTGCAGAGCGAGGTGGTTCTGCCTGGCCTGTCTGCCTGCAAGGTATAGCCAAGTCTCTGCAGTCATGTGCTTAGCTCCAGAATTCGAAAAATCTCATAACTTTCTGTGTCACCCCCTTGCACCTGAAGCAGCCCCTCCCCAGTCCTCCCTTCCTGATCCCAGCCAAGCTTCCCCAGCCTCATTCCAGCCCTGCACCCCAGCTGCTTCATCTTCCTGTGCCCCCCAATGCTCTGCCCCCAGAACCCACAGATATTAATTGATTTGTCAAAAGAGAGTTCAGGCAAGGATGTATTAAATCTGAGCATTCCACTCATACCTCCCGGGCTTCCCAGTGCAACTGAGATTCCTCAAACATAGTAAAAAATCAAAACAAGACAAAACAAAGCGGAGAAGGGAAGAACAGAAAGAGTGGAAATAGAAACCAGACAGATGAAAAGCAGCAGGTAAAAGAAAACCAACAACAAAATAAAAATAAATTGGAGGACAGCCCTCACTAAAAGCTGCAGGTTGGGGTTTTCGGGCTAAAAGTTTGGCATCCGTGGCCTCCTGTGATATGTCAGGGGATGAAATAAATATAATATAGCAAGCTTTATAGGAAATAATTGCCATATGTGAGGGTGGTGGCAGCCTGTGCTTTCCCCGCCACCCCCTATTGCTTTCATCTGCACTAAAGCTGAGTTTAAACAAGTGAAGTCCATCTCTATCTGTCTAAATGTATAAATACATTTTCAGCCAAGACCCCCCACTGGCCGCAGTTGTACGGCAACTCTCAGCCGAAATGTCTAAGCAGGGTTTTGATTTTATCCCCAGCTCATTGTTAATGCATTTAACAGCATTTTCAAAAATTCCCTTTGCTCTCGGAGGTGATACCCGGGTCTCCAGTGAGACGTCGCAGATCCCTCTGATGCAGCACAGCCCACCAGAGAGTGTCAGCCCCTGTTTGCCCACGAGCATAGAAAACCAGAAAACATCATATGGACAGCTATAAAAGCTGCAGAGAGCTGGATCTGAGAGAGCTGCACCCTTGTTTGTGTTGGAGGAGATCTCCTGTATCCTTCTTTTACAGCTGATGGCTATTGCACCAGCACATCTGTGTGCAGAACTGGACACGCTGCACGGGCTGTGCTGCTGAACAGGCAGCTCAGCTCTGCTGCTCGGGCAGGTAATTAAACCCATCAGTGAGTGAATGACCTGGTTAAGAATCTCAAGAAAATAGAAAATTCCTCAGGAGGCAAAAACTGGAATTGAAATATCAAAATTTATCCTGGAGCAAAAAATAGCCTCCTTTCATTCCTTTGCCACCAATGCTTTAAAAAAGGATGAGGAAAATGAAAAGTGCACCAAATAATACATGAAAACATTCTCCCCAACTAAATAGACATAGAAGCACAAAGCCCTGTATATATTCAGTACTATTTTTAGAAAACATTTAAACCTACAGACTTCAAAATTAATTCTCCAAAGTACATTTCTATAGTGCAACACAAATCTCATTAAATTCCATAGTTCATAATATTTATACAAGAAGGCAGCCTTTGTTATTAAAGGCTATAGGACCTGCCCAGAAAGGTTAGCGACTCTTTCTAGGATACCAAAACCTTTTCAGATCAGTTCATCTCTAAAAAGAGCTGGGACTGATTTTAATTTGATCAGCCTTGAGTTGTTGTCAGAATAGTTTACTGATCGCTTCCTATGAAAACCAGTGAGGTTTTTTATTGACAAATGAAATCAATTTTGTTAGGAGTATTCACAATATTTCAGCCCTTAAAATGTCATGTGCTCCAATTCAGTGCAAGCTTTGTGGCCAGGAGTGTATTGCCAGCTTTTAATAGGAAAAGCTGCCTGCGGAGCTTACAGCAATGACTTCGTGGGGAATGTGGGAACTTTCTTGCTAAAGGTGAGTGGGGTGGTGAATCCTGCTGCACAGGTTGGGACAAATCAACCAAAATCAAAGTGTGCTGGTGCCTACTTTTCCAGTTATGTCAGTGGAAGAGAAGAATTTAAATGGGAGGTGACATTTACATATTCCATGCTAATTTTCTACCAGGGTGCAGTGAGAGCTGGTTTTTGCTAACCACGGCTACACTTGACAAAGGGATGGAGCTGATCTCCTAGAATCCACCTGAACATGGGAAGGATCTGGAGAGAGCCAGAGGAGGCACCGGGGGATCAGAGGGATGGAGCAGCTCTGCTGGGAGGGAAGGCTGGGAGAGCTGGGATTGTTCACCTGGAGAGGAGGAGCTGTGGGGTGACCTCAGGGTGGCCTTGCAGTGCCTGAAGGGGCCAAAAAGGAGGAGAGAGAGACTTTTGACAAGGGCCTGGAGTGACATGACAGGGGTGAATGGTTTCACACTGACAGAGAATAGGGTTAGATCAGATATTAGGAAGAAATTATTTATTTAGAGAGCAGTGAAGCCCTGGCACAGGGTGCCCAGAGAAGCTGGAGCTGCCCCTGGATCCCTAGAAGTGTCCAAGGCCAGGTTGGATGGGGCTCAGAGCACTTTGGGGTAGTGGAAGGTGTCCCTGCAAATGGCAGAGGGGCTGGAGTAGATAATCTTTAAGGTCTCTTCCAACCCAAACCATTCTGCGATTCTGAGGGACCAGGGCAGAGATGCAGCAGACAAAAACCTGTGCTGATGTTTATGACACAATTTCAAGCCTCCATCCCATGTGTAGCATCTTCTGCCAACACAAAATCCACCAAGGCTGCCATCAGAGAAATGCAGTTGAAAACTGAGAAAGATTAGCAGGCTCAAGAACCAGTTCTTTAAACTGCATCCTATATTGGGGTTTTGTTTCCTCATTCCACCAGCTTACTTTTACTAAAGCTGATTGTAACAACAGCATGAAATTAAGAGAGGGAGAGGGGAAAAAAGGGGGGAAAAAAGGAAGAAAAAGCACTCTGTTTAGATTGGGTCATATTGTGAATTTAGGTTTCATTTTTCTCTTAATTTTTTGCAAAGATTTGCCTTAAGAAGAAACACATTTCTGGAATTGGGAACCTACAGCATGGTACAGCTTTCAAGACACCATGCCAAAGTGTCTCTTTAATTATTTTTTAGATGAATTTTCCTTGTTCTGGGCTAATGGGTAACAGACTGTCACAAAAATATTCCACATCCCTATTTATTCAGCAGATGAGAGCTTTTTCTACAAGTTTTCAAGGGGTCTGAAAAATATAGGCAGAGGCTCCTTGGAACAAATGCCTACAGGCTGTAGGCACCTACTTCAGGTTCACTGGAGCCCCATTCAGCCCAGGACTTCTCATCTCAGCTGCAATTTAAGACTAAACTCAGGATGCTCATGAGGCAACACCCCTGTGTTCCTGTTCCCAGAGTAAAACCCTAAGAGAGCTTCCAGAAAATACAGGTACAGCTTCAAAAGCCCTTTAAAATGTACAATATAAACCCGCTCGAGCTATTAAGATGTTTTTGATGTTGAAGATCACTGAGTGCATGAACGTTAACAGATAGCCCTGAGTCGTGTTCAGCCAGAACAGCCATAAGAAACCCTGGAGCAAGGCATTTTTGGCTTGAAGAGGCACCAAGGTCCATGGCAGGAGGGACTGTGGGGAGCTGGCTGAGAAAAGTGGCACTGGGAAGCTCTCATCTCCTCCAGGATCAGCCCTAACCCTCAGGAAGCACTGTCAGAGCACCGTCTTGGTTTGGGGCACCCCAGACAAGAGGGATGCCCAAACTGGTGTCGGATGCTGATGCTGGGGAGGCCCAAAGCCCCAGCCAGCCCTGCTCTGAGGGACAGGGTGGGATCCTCTTTCCACAGGAAATGCAACTTGTCTCTAACAGAAGCCCTCCCCAAAAGGGCTGCAGAAGCCAGCCTGCTTTTTGTTCTCAGTAATCACTTTACCAATATTTCAAAGGCATTATGTAACTGAAACAGTGTAAAGTTATTGCTACCGACATTGTCAATAAATCATTAACATTTCTTAACAGGAACAGCATGACTGTTCATGTCATGGCTGTCTCATTCACTTTCAAATCAAAGCTTTCAAATTAAATATTCATTTAATATTAAAATATTAATGCAGTCCCACTGTTTCTGTAATATTAATTTCTTATGGCATTTCCAGGCAAATGCATATATTATAAACTTCATCTCCCATAGGAGGTCCCTCATCCTTCCTTTTCCTCCTTTCAGCATTATCCTGATCCCAGGCCAGGAAGGGACTTCAAGGGAAGGAGGGGCTGCCTGATGAGGAGGAAGCAAGGTGGATAATTTAACTTAAAGTATCCCATTCCTCCCCTCCCACACAACCTCCCCACCCTTAGATCAGGATATCGAAGGCTGCCATTATATCTCCCGCCTCCAGAATGAGTCATTCATACATTCAGCAATTCCTGTTGGAAAAACAGTGAATGCCTCTGTCACCAGAGCCCATTACAGAAATTAAACTTTGCAAATCATCAGGGAGGGGCAAGATTTGAGGCATTTCAAGGCACACTCCTGGTCTCCCCAGGCTCGGTCAGAGCAGAATTGATTTGACATTAAGCTTTTACAGCCTTAATGCCTATGGTAGCAGGAGGCACACACCCAGGTGGGAGGCAGGGCAGAGGAATACAGTGCTGCTCTCCCGGATAGTTTCTTTGGGGTGTTACTTTTATTTCTGGTTTTGGGGTTTATTTTTGGTTGTTTGTTTTGTTGTTGTTGTTATTTTTTGTTTTGTAGGGTTTTTGATTGTTGTTTTGTTTTGATGGTGGTGCTGTTTGTTTGTTTTGTTATGGTTGTTTTTGGTTTTTTTTTTCTTTTTCTTTAATTTTCTTTCCCAATGGTTCATGTCAGGCAAAATGACACTGAATGGAAACCCAGAGAGGCACTTCCATGGCGGTACCACGGCTCACCCCTTGTCCATCTGGCTCCTGCTGGGTGTGCCTGCATGAGGCTCCCCAGAGGCACTGAGCTGGCAGGGAACCTGGAGCCCCCCAAGGAAAGCTTTGGGCTGTCAAGGGATTCACTCTGTAGGAAATAATTCCACTTGGGAGGATCCAAAGGAAAAGTTAAGAATATTCACTGATAATTTGTCAAAAGAAAACCTCTCTCAGAACAGCTGATTTTCGGCAGGGTTGTGCTGGTTTGGACTGGGGGAGGAGTTAATTTTCCTCATAGTAGCTGGCGTGGGGCTGTGTTTTGGATTTTTGCCAGAAACAGTGTTAATAACTCAGGGAAAATTTTTTTATTTATCACTGAGCAACAATTACCCAGTTAGGCCTTTTTACACTTTTACTGTTTCCCCCAGAGGCCTCTTCTGCCTCTCCCCTCCCACTGGAAAGGCTGGGGGTGCCCAGGGAGTTGTGGGGACACACCCCAAGGGACACGCCCAGCACAGGGCGTCATGCTCAGCACACAAGGCTGGGGCAGAAGGAGGAAGAGGGGAACACTCAGAGCGATGGAGTTTGGCTTCACCTTATACACAGTGGGCTCTGCTGTCCTGGGAATGCCTGAACCCCTGCTGGGATGGGAATGAATTCCTCAGTTGGCTTTGCTTGTCTGCGTGGCTTTTGCTTTACCTATTAACTGTCCCTATCTCAACCCAGGAGTTCCTCTCCAGGCCTGGGAATCAAGGACACCTCACTGCCTCAGGCCCCCAGAGATGGAAACAGAAGTGAGTTGGGGGGAGAGAAAACTTGGGGTAAATAACCTGAATTGGTAAATTGGTAATTTATTGGTAAATGACTTCATTACCTGAGGCTGTAATTGGAAGATTAACCCCCAACATGGAAATGAACCAAACTCCCCAAAGAGTGAAAACCTGTGACCTGTGGTCCATTTTGGGTGCAGCCCCTGGGGGGCTTCATCTGCCCCAGATGTACCTGAAGAGCCTTCAATAAATACAACTGCTTTAATTCTCTTAATTTTATCTGGCCTCTGGTTTTAGATAGCCCGAAAAAGGCATCACTCTCACTTTTCCTCTTCCCATTCTCCCCCCCATCCCCACACGGGGCCGGGAGGGAGCGGCTGTGTGAGGCCGAGTTGCCGGCTGGGGTTAAACCACAACAGTTTACTTTAATTACTTCTGCTGCCTGGAGCTTCCTTATCCCTCCTCCTGAGACCATTAAACCTATGCTGCTCTCCTTCAGAGCAAGGAAGAAAAGCTCTTCAGCCTTTAGTCTCCTTGGTATTTTCTCTCACTCTTTCCTCGCCACTCATCCTGTCAGGATGACTCTCTCCTGTCAGGAGACATCCTGGGGTTTGTTTGGGGATTTGGGTTGGTTGGTGGAGGGGGTTGTGTTGCTCTTTTACATAAAATCTGCATAAAATTCATTCACTTGCATTCTTCAGGGGAAGGGAAGTTATTTCTTGTCTCAGCTGGCCGATGGCTCCAGACCTCCCTATCTCTACATCCTTTCAAGGCCTGTGGGGTCTCCACGACAGGGGCAGCATTACCAAGACTCAGCACCAGCTTCTAACAGGAGTGGGCATGGGTTGCAACTGAAATACTCTGGTGCTGGATTCCAGATCAGTTGTTGGTTGCTGACTTTAAAATGATGGGGGATTCACAGAGTCCCAAAATGGTTTGGGTTGGAAGGGGCCTTAAAGATCATCTAATTCCAACCCCCCCACCATGGATGGGGACACCTTCCACTGTCCCAGGGTGCTCCAAGCCCTGTTCAGCCTGCCCTTGGGCACTTCCAGGGATCCAGGGGCAGCCACAGCTGCTCTGGGCATCCTGTTCCAGGGCCTCCCCACCCTCACAGGGGAAAAAAAAAATTCTTATCCAATAAAAAGAGCAGGAGGTGCCAAGATGGAGGTACCACATCTTTGTGTTCTTCTAATCCTGCTACATGCCAAGACTTTGTGTCTGGATATTCCTGGCCTGAGTGCTCAGTGGGATTGCAAGAGCCACTTTCTCATTTATTCTGGATACAAGAAAATTTGTTTGCTCAAAAGTATTCTTGCCTTTCTTTGAGGTTTGTCATCACAAGGCAAGTTGCAGAAGCCATTTCATCATTTAGGATTAAACCCACAAAGGACTGTCTTTGAGAGTGCAAATTTTTGGAATTCTTATCTCTGAGAGAAGAGTCTGGAAGCTTGGTCTACCTGCGGGTTCTTCTGCTTATCCATCTTTCTTTCCATGTAAATCCCATACAGAGATAATCTTTGGAAACTGCATTCCTAGTACAGAAACTACTGGCATGACCAATAACTTAAAACTGAAATTGTGTATTCTTAAATTCCCATGAATCACATACCAAGGTACAGCCATCACCTTAGAGGAAGAAGAGAAACCCACCAGTTCTGCCAGGAATATCCCTCTCCCAGCCATCCTCCCTTCTCTCCCAGCCCTGCCCCTCTCCCTCCCCTCCCAGCAGCCACCTCCCACCAACCCCATTCTTCCCCACTCCTGCCAAAAGCTGTTCTTCCACATCCAACCCCAAATCCAACATTCATCTCTCCTCTTCTTTCCCATTCTCTAATTGCATGTTTCAACTCTTGCATCGTCCAACTCCTCCACGTTCATTTTCCTTCTTCCATTACTCTCACTTTCCATTCTACCCCCCTCATCCTTCCTACTTGTAAATGGTATCTGTCCTTCTTTAGATGCCACTTTGCCCTTTCTCCCTCCAAATCAGTATCCAGCCCCCAGAAGCACTCCCTGCCTATTTTACCTTCTCCCTGTGAAATTTTTCCTAACTTTTTTTCCGGTTTTTTTTTTTTTTCTTTTTTTTTAGGATGCTCCATAAAAATAAACTATCTTCTTTTTTTGAAAGTCCGTGTGACCATTAAACCACCACACTCAGCAGTGAGTTTTTACAGCTCCTCATAAAGCCTCCTGCAGTCCCATTATAGTTGACTGAGGGAATAAAACATGGTTCAAAAATAATCCCAACTGTCTCCCATTACTGATTTCCTCCTGTGCTTCTTAGCTGGCTAAAAAAAAATAAATAAAAATCAACATAGAAGAAGCACTCTGTTCCCAAATTTCAGAGCAGTGCCCAAAGGGGAGAGGGGAAGGGAGAACAGAGCCTCCAGGGCAACTCCTGAATCCATCATGGTGGTTACCTGTCCTTGCCCAAAACAGGGAGCAGATTAAACACTCCCAACCGTTCCCCTTGTCCTGCACCACAGGGGTGTCCAGTCAAACCTCTGCCTCCCACCAGGACACCTCATAGGGGCACTGGTCCACTTTTCTGGCCAAAGACCATTGAGGGGAAGGGACTCAAGGATCTGAAAAAGAAAGCAAGAACAGGAGCAGCTTCAGAGGACAATGCTGGAACAGGCCCCAGGCTCAGCTTCAGGAGCAGGTGGCCAAAGGCACCGCTCCATGGATGTGTTTTGGGATGGCTGAACAGCAGGAAGTGAGGCAAACACCAAGGGTGAGTCAGAGCCACACCTCACAAGGGGCTGTCCCCAACCTCTCTGACTGCTGTCACAAGGCTCTGGCCTTAGCAGGAGTTTTCTGGGTCGTGGCCAGCCAAGGGATTGCTGTGAAGGGTATTAGGTGTAACAGGATGTTTTCCCAGAAAGGGATAAAGGCAGAAGTTATGTCATTGCTTTGACTTCCTTTCTTCCACACCTCCACCAGGGATCAAAATGGATCCCAAGGTGGGAAAAAAACTTTGGACATGTAGTCAGCAGCTGACTCTCCCTTTTTTTTTTTTTGAATGAGTTATTTAGAACCACTAATAATTGTACTAGGGATGAGCACATTTTCAAGCTCTCCAGTTCTCTCTCCTTCCCTGAAGCTGACGTTCCAAATAGACTGTTACAGTTATACCAGATCAAAAGGATGACATAGGCAGCTTCGATGATAAATTCAAATGATTGTACTAACTGAAAAAAAAAAAACTCTTTAAAATGATGATGTTGGCTTTATAACATTATTCTCTGCAGTTGTGGCAGAGAGCAGGAGGGGGATAGACCCATATGAGAAGGTGGGTAATGTCAGCCCAAAGTTTCCCTTAGAATCACAGAATTGTTAAGGTTGGAAAAGACATCCAAGATCAAGTCCACCCTTTGAACAAACACTCCTTTGCCCACTAAACCATATCCCAAAGTGCTGCATCCACTCATTTTTGGACACTTCTCTAAAGGTGGTGACTCCAACACTTCCCTGGGCAGCCTTTTCCAATGTTTAACCATTCCCTCAATGAAAAAAATTTCCTAATATCCAACCTGAACTTCCCTGGTGCAACTTGAGGCCATTTCTCCTTGTCCTATCAGTAGTTGCTTGGGAGAAGATTCATTAATGGTAAGAAAAACTGTAATCTTTAATCAATTTGTCATTTCTCTGCAATTGTTCTGCAAAGGTAAAATGCGGCCCCTTTCTGCAAAGTGTATTTTAATGATAATTATGGTGGGCAGACATCATTTGGAGCAGGAACATTTCTTCCCAACATTTGGGAGTGAGGGGTTGCTCCCTACCTTTTTTCTCTAGTATTCTCTAGGTTTTTTATCCTTATATGAGAATAAGGACATTTTCAAGAGATCATTTTCATTAGATCACTTACAACCCCCAAGAAGTTCAGAATTTTGTTTGAAGGACCATCCCCATAATTCAGTTGTTTTGCTCCCTTTGCTAGGCTCTCTACAATTCTTTAAAATTCAAAGGAGAGCAGGAAATTTTCCTAGGATTTATGCCTTGCCCCTGGTTAACTCTGACATCATCCAAACAGCCCCTGATGTTCTGATATTCCTGATGCTGAGAAGCCAGGAATTGCACTGGTCTATGGAAGCTGAAGCTGTCTGTAAAGGTAACATGAATCTCCTCTAAAACACAAAGTAAATGAAAACAAAGATTTGGGGGAAAAGATATATTTCCTTTCTCCAAACATGCACCATCTATCCTTAGCTGGCAGCCTGCAAGAAAGACAAGTTTAGACCTTCCTCCTGTGCTCTGTGTCAGCTCGGTGTAGGTTAAGGATGATGATGATCCACACGAAGCTGCCATGGCAGAGCTGTAAGAGTTACTGCAGCAATGAGTGGCTACTACCTAAGAGAAAGTAGTGAACTGTGAGCTGCCAACAAATATCAGCGGAGATTTTCACAATAGTGGTTAAGAAGATTGCATCTTATAGCCAGGTAACGCCAAATGTATATCTACATCAGAGCCTGACACTTCCCACAGTGCATAACATTACAGTCCCCAAGACTCTCCATTTTTTTCCTCTTTCATTTTTTTGCCTCATCATTGTTTAAAAGCCCAGCCATCTGCTGCAATTACAGCGCTGAATTACACCACCACAGATGGGAGAAAATTCATAAGGCTGCAGAGTCAAGATTTCAGTGATTAGGAAATCTCTGAATTATGCTCGACCAAAACTTGTTCCCACACTGCAGCGACATCAGCAGCGCTACGATCGCGTGCTCTGTTATCACATCCTCCTCAGGGCTCCGTGCACAGATCCCTGCTCCAGGGGTGGACTGCAGAGCAAATGAAGCTGGTTTTGGCACATGAGCATGGACAGGAGGCTCTTCCTCTGCCATGCACTGATCATTCAGGGGCAGGGGCTCCAAAACCAGGCAACACTGCACAGTTGGAGGATTAGCTGCAGATTTAGAATGAGAGAAATGCGTGTCACAAGAGTGAGGCGCCCACATCCTATTAACAAATGTCAAGTATTTTTGTGTGGATGTTTGAGAGTTTCATACTGAAACAGCTGTGAGTTTGTTTGGGTTTTGGCGTTTTTTTGGGTTTTTTTTAATGGGTAATACAAAATAATTTCCTCCCAATTTGTTCCTGGAAAGAGAAAATGACTTTGGCTCAAATGTTTAAAGAGATGAACCAGAAGGAAAAATTTCAGCCTGCGTAACTGAAAAAAGTCATAATTTTATATTGACAGCACTAGAAATTCATAACCTTGGCCATTGTCCTGTACCTGGCCCATGCTCAGAAGCAGCTACACCTGAGGGCATTTGTTTTAATGTAGGTTTGGGGTTTTGCTTTGGTTTTGTTGGGAGTTTTAAGCTGCAAGTGGAATTCTGGACCATTCACAGTTCCTCTTGAAGCTATATAATATTAAGCTAATAGTCCTGGCCAAAAGAGATGAAAATTTAGAGAAAACAAAAGCTTCTGAAAGAGTCCAAATATTTCAGTTCCAACTTTTCACAGCGATGGGAATTAGTTTTTCATTCCATATGAAGTTTAGAGACCACATCTACCTCCATTTGTGTTTATAGCACTGAACACCTATATTCAATGCTTCATTCGGAGCTACACAGAAATTGTTGTCTAACTGGATGCCCTCCATATCTTGAGGGAGAGGCACTTCACAAGGTGGCAAGGACAAGAGGCCATTACATCAAATATCAGCAGAACTCTTCTGCAGGCTGAAATCTTTTCAAGATCTGCAGGAGGCTCCTCCCAGGAGTTTTTGCATACATCTTAGGGAAAGAGAAATATTTCCTATATTCTGGTTATCTGAGGCTCTGCTTTCCCTCTTTGGGTGTGGTTTGGAAGATGCTTTCCAGAGGCATCCTCCTCAATCCTGCAGGCACTGCTGTCTGCATTAACACCTCCATATTTGGCTGAATTGCTGGTCCAAGGTACTTTCTGGAAGTTAGCTTTCCACTCCTGACTTCCACAGTGGAAGGTGTCCCTGCCCATGGCAGGGGCTGGAATGAGATGATCTTTAAGGTCCCTTCTAACCCACACCATTCCATGATTTGCAGCACTGACTATTCTCTGCAAGGGCATTTTGGTTCATCTCTGGGAAGCTTCCAGGAGACTGGGGAAAAGATGTTCATTAAAAACATATCAGTGTGGTGTTTGGCCTGTCCTTGGAGCAGCCCAGGAATCTTTTCTTTCAGGGGTAGCTTCTTGTCTTCCAAAAGCTACATCAGAAGTTATTTCAGTTTTTTTCTCTGTGGGAGGGTAGAAATTTCCCAAATTCATTGAATATCTCCATCATGCTGATTCTAGTTTGAGCTATTTATTAACAAAGGCATCTGCCACCTTGCAGGGGAGAGCTCAGTTCCAGACTGAGGGAGGATGCTCCTTCCCTTTGCCATGCAGGAAGCACTGGTCAGATTGTGCTCCACTGTCAATGGACTCAGTCTCTTTTTCAGGACAAACTATAATTTTTTCCAGCAAGTGCACTTATAAAAAGTTTGTTTGCCAAGTGGAGTGGTGTTGCCTCCCTCCTTGATTATGGTGATATAGAAGTGGTTTTGTTTCAAATGAAAAAACAAATTGAATAGATTCCCTGGCCTTCCAACCCTCACAAGCACCTTTGGTATAAGGTTTATCACTCGGCAAGGGCGAGGGGGAGGAAATAACTTTTTTGGATGCCCCTAGTTATACTACAGTGCTACAGACAGCTGATCATGCTAAAAGGTAATCCACAATGAATTATTTCTGACAATGTTTTACAAAAGTGACACAATGGTATGCACGTCAGAAAAGAGCTCTAGGCCAAATCCCTAGAAAACATAAATTGGTTTATACTGGAGAAAATGCCCCTTTGTCTGTAGCTCACAGAGTTATTCACGCCAAATCATTTCATGGAGAAGTTTGGGCTTTTTTTCACATTGCTGGAGAAGTTACTTTAGGATAGTTTTGCTGGTTCCTGCATAAGAGGAACCTTGTGATGGGAGCCAGTTACCACTCCCTATCCAGCCATGCCCAGCACAAGGACCAGAAGGTTCATCCACATGATGGAAGAACAGGTGAGACCAAAGGTAAACCAAAGCCCTCTGCTTTTTATCCCAAAGGAAAAAATGAGCCAAGTACCTGCAATGCCGTGTGGCTTTTGGGGTGGCAGCCCCCAGGGAACGGATTCCATGTTTCCCCACCAATTTTCCTTCACCAATCATGCATCCATTCCTAGCTGTCACCTTCTGCTAGATCTAAGCCCGAAAAGTCTGTGTGTGCACCCATGGAATTCCATGGGCCCTCGCTTCTGGGAGCTTAGATGGAACAACCATATTTCACTGGCAGAGTTAAAAGCATTACCCACTTCCCTCATCTGAGACTGTAAGGAACATTCAGAGTGGGATTTCTTATCTCCCAAACATTCCGAGGCCTGGCCTGAAGGACATGGGCCCCGTCTCCTTGAAATAGCACAGAGCGTATTACATCAGGCTCGCGCCTGTCCCAGGCTGAACTACAGAGTAACTGGAGAATGGAAAAACGCTGCCAGCGCCCAAGTTGCCTGCTGCCACCTCCCACTGTAAGCTCCTTATCTGGGAAATGCCTCGTGAATCGCATGGCAGAGTTTCAGCTGATGAGCCACTGCCCCTTCTTGTACCCATCCTTCCCAAAACTGCCCCCCACAGCATCAGAGCTGACCTCAGGCAGGACAGTCCTGACCCCCACAACCCCACAGGAGGAGGGTTTGGGTGAAGGGACAGTTCTGTGGAGAAGGACTGCCCTTTCTGGACTTTCGTAGCTTTACGTGTAACGCACCAGGATTCTGATAAGGAGGGAGGGGGAATGGCTATTTTGCCATCCGATGGAATAAAATTAGCTTAGGTGAGTAAGGGTGTCTGGCTGGCAGGCAGCCTATTTCAAATACAGCCCAGTGAGCTCAGCTCCACGGCCAAGAAAACAGTGGGATTTGTATTTTAAAGTGCTTCGTTAGATCGAGTGCTCGTAGCCAAAGCCGAGAGAAGTTGGAGGGGGAGGAATGGGGTGGTGGCAGCTGGGAGTCTGGCAGCTGTGTGATCTCTGGGGGCTACAAATGAACATGTAAATTTCTATATTAAGCAGCAAAAGCATCTATTAGAGTAAAATTGCTCCAGCTTAATTGTTAGATAGGCATGTTTGTTAAAATACAATTTAGGCAAGATCGTATCATTCTTCCTCACTCAGGAGCGTATTCTCGATAACGTCGTTTGTCAGCAACTGCCTATTATGTTAAATAGCTGAGGAATTGCTGGATAACTTTCTGCTTAGATAATAACATTAAAGTTTCTCAAAGCATTTTAGAAGTCTGACTAATCTCGCTGTCTCTCCTATTTTATTTTTCTAAAGTGAATTTAGTGCTGGTGAAAGGTTCCAGATTGACAGCCCTGGAGACAGGAGCTGATTGCTTATCCACATAATAGGTATGGTCCAGACAGCTGCAGTGCACACATGGCTCCCTCCCAGCCATAGGCTCTGGTTTCTGCACCTTGCAGAGTCATCTTGAACATTGGAGAGTGGCTTCAGAGCACAGCTGGATGGGTGATGGTGATGGGTGCTCACACAGGGCATCCATGGTTTTATCAGGTTAAACTTCTTGACTCCTCTTTAGACAATTATATAGGGGGGTGTGTGTATGTTTATATAATGATTCACCCTCCAGAAAAGCCAGCAGGAGCCTAACTTTGTTTTATCCATCTTCTTTTGACCACTGAGGGAGCCTTGGCACTTCATGCTCACTAAGCAGAAGCCATCTACGTGGCTCACTCAGACGCACAGGGAGTCTCTGGCTCGCTGACCACCTGGGGACTGACAGCTTTTGTGCCTCTCACCACTTGCAAGCAAACAGCCACGACCTCAAACCGGTCTTGAAGCCCAGGCCTTGAGAAACACCTGCAGCTGAGAATGGGCAAAGGCATGAAAAACAGTCTTTGGCCAAAACTGCCTAAAAGTTGGAAAGGAGTCTTTGGTTAAAGCTGCCTAAAAGTGCAACAACCGCAGCCAGACAAATGACAGGGGATTTGTTTGCTTCTGACACATCCAGAGCTGAAACCACCTGGGTGCCTGGGCAATCATCTGCTGGCAACAACATTCAGACACCAACAACCCAAGATGCCTTTGAATGACAAACTGGTTACAGGAAACATAATGGCATGTGCTACTAAAGCTGTCCAAGTCACTGACTCACAACCTCACTCCCCATTCAGCTCCCATTCCTGGGCATTCCCACATACTGAAAGATGGATGCACTCATGAGAACAATATCACCGTGCAGGAGACACGACAGCTTGTGGGAAAGCACTTGGTTAAGGGTGAAAAGTAGAAAAAGAATCTCTGGAAAATACATTGAGCTAGAAAAGTCCTTTTCACAAATTACACCGACACATTTTCTCCTGCTGGCAGCATTGGAAGGTCTGCTTTGGCAAATCCTACTCCATCATACAATCAGCTGGGTTGAATCCATGCAGAGCATGAAGCAAACAGGCTAAGAAAGCAGCACATCTAAGCAAATTGGGTAGATCTGGATGCTATTCCAGCTAAATGAGGGGGATTTTTTATTCTGCTGTCATTCCTGTTCTCATTTGTAGAAATGTTTTCTCTCTTTGGATACTGACATGACAGGCAGAGAGGTGATGAACTGAACCAGGCTATGGCTTCTTCACAGAGGACAAGGCCCTTCCTCTCTCCAGCCAGCTGCCTCCAAGCATTCACATTCAAGCTCAGTGTTAGCACATCATTTCTGTAATGAATTAGGGCAGTTTCCGGCATCAAATCCTTGTGACAGCCAGGGTGAAAAGCAATCCTAGGGAAAGCCATGCTAGATAAATGACCTTTACTCAACAATTCTTAGGTCGCTCTTGAGAAACTGCAATTGTTGGAGGAGGGAGGAGGATAAACCACAAGCCTCAACAAGGAGAAAGGGTTTACGCAACAGTTCCTTGTTTTCCAAAATTCCCCCAAACAAACATCGCAGTGGCAAAGTCTGTATTTTCATTTCACACTCTTTTGGCTCTCAGAGGGGGAGTATCTACATCCCCAGTCTTGTAAAGGTGTATGTACATTCTTAATATGTACCTTATGATTGCTGCTTCTTGCAGCTACTCCCAGGGTGCAGAGCTTTGTTTACACACAAAAGCCTTTGCAGAATTGGGGGTTTGTGTTCTTCTGTGCTTATTCAAATGCAATCAGACATTATCAGTTTCATTTCCTGCCAGTGGAACATTACAATTGCAAATAATTTCTCTTTCATCCCAAATATTGACTATTTCAAGGCACAGAGTGAAATTGCAAACATTGGAGTTATAACTCTAAAGAACACACACAGCATAAGAGCAATGAGCTGAGCTCAATCCAGTCCCAAAATTGATTTGGCCTCCACACTTTTGCAAATTAAGTTACGTATTTCCATGCTCAAGTGAAAAAACCAACATGTGACTTAAATGCTTAATATTTAAACAAAGTTCTCAATGTTTACACACTTAGTTCTTTTTTTTTTCTTCTTTTTTTTATTCCTAAATTTAAGCATTTGCCTAAGTTAGACAGAAAGTAGTAAGAGGTGAACCTCAAACCATTGGAAGGTTAGGTCCAATTCAGAAGCTTATCCAAACACCTCCTGTGTTTGAAAAACATTGGCTTGAAAACTTGCAAGAACATGAGTCATCTGGATGTCACCCTGACTTATTATAGACCATCAAACTTTGAGAGATGGTCCTCAAGTTCTTTCTGATCACCAGTTTGGCCATTGCTTTCAAGTTTAATGATGCTGAGTCACACCAATGATAAAATCTTCTAGAAAACCACTTTTGTCTGTCGGCAGAGCCACAGCCAAATGAGGTCTGTCTGAGCCATGCCCCGGTTTGCTCCCATCTCAGCCTATTCCAGTCCACCCTGGAACATTCCCCAAGGCCGTGGCTGATGCAGAGGTGATACAAAATTAATAGATCTGCATTGGACTCCCCCAGTCCTGCTGTCACCAGGGGTATTCCAGAAAGGCCCTAAGATTTCACCTGCAGCACCTCTCTGTCAGTTCAGTTTATGTTAGGAGCTACAGGGAAAAAAATATCAAATCAAACCTTGTGGCTGATGCAAGATGTAGATGTGAGCGAGTTATATAAAGTGATGAACAACTCCATTCACCCAACTACACCCCAGGGCTGGGCAGTGCACCATGAGAAGAACAGTTTTTTCTCCAAACTAAATGTGCATTCACTCTGAGGAGAAACCTTCATGGTCTTATCTCTAGAGACTGTCCAAAAACATCACGTGGATCTCTTGTTCTGTTAAAACTCACCAGTAACCCACCACGTGGAGGCTCCCATCTCTCTTCATCTGTTTATTGTAGGATGATGTGATCCACCATGAAAATCACAGCAACCCTCACAGACCAATAAACAATTGAAATATTCTTAGATCAACAGTCCAGGAATAATAACCATTCTTATCACTGAGAGATAAAGGGAGACAAGAAAAGATAATAAGAGGATAACCAGGGTTTCTGGAGCCTAAGCAAAGCTTCATACCACTCAGAGTTTCAGTTATGTCATTTTTTTTTCTGCATTAGTCTAAGTGAAAATAAACCTGAGTGCCACTGAGTTAATAAACACCAAAACCATTGGAGCAGAGGATACTTTGCAGAGAACAGTAAAGCCTGATTCTTAAAGAAAAAAACACCAAAAAAAAAAAAAAAAAAAAAGGATCCTGTTTATGCTCCTTAAAGACTGCATTCAAATCCATCGACGTTAACAGAACCTTCACTGATTTTATCATCCTTTCCTTCAAAATTGCTATTCCTTCATGGAATTACTTAATTGGCACCCAGGCCAGCCTCGCCTCTTGCTGTTGTTCATTTAGGGCAGAAGATTCTTTCCACTGGCAGACCACTGGGTTGCTTTGATATGGGGAATGAGCTGGGGATGAAGACCACCAGGGTGGGAATATGCCCTTAGGTATTTCTGCTTGCAGTTATATCATTCCAAACAGAGAGAGAAAAGACCAGCAGAGAGAGACAGAATGAAAAATAATAAATAAATAAGAGCCTTTAAGTAATGGCAGTAACTTAAACCAAAATTATCCATCACCTGTGATGCTCCTCCAGGAATTTCTGGACTCATTCCTCTAAAAACTTCGGAGAAGAAACCCAGGTGATGAAAGGACCAAAGCTGTGTCCTCTGATCAACAGACACAGCTCTGAGCAACACCACAGAGATCAAACCCAATTAAGGGAACCCAAAAAACCCCCTATTTTTATTCCTGCAACCTCTGGTAAATTTTATTTCTGTGTCTTGAGGTGATTATTTTTCCCTTTTGATACCATTTTCAGAGCATGCCCTTCATCTCCCCTGTGGAGCCAGCCCAAATGTCACTGAGACTATTAATGGTGTGTACTTAACACACATACTTACAGTATGTTCATTCTCTAGGAGACTAAACATTATTGAAAGGTTACAGCATTTATTTTGATGTGTGTCTGTTTAACCAATTCTAGCAAATGTTACACAAACACAAAACAGGTTTTCCTTCTCTGTTCCTCACAAGCCACCCTGAACCAGAGGTTTTCAAACAGAAATCCTCCCTCAAATCAATGAGGAATTAGAAAAACCCTGGTACCACACTATGACACATGGAGATATTTTGAATACACAGCAAAGAGATATGTCAAGGAGAAAGAAACATTTCATCCTTGCTCTCTGGAACACTACTAAAGACCCTTTTCAGCTTCAAGTCCACCAGTTTCTATCAACTTCTGGTTGGTTTCAGGGACCACCTCTCCAGCAGCCAGGTGATATTAGGAAGAATCAGTAGGGTTGTTCCTCACTATCTTGATTCTCATTTAATGGAGGAGATTTGGATGGATTTCCTGTGATTCCTCAATATTTTCTATTTCCATTGGGACTGGACACAACAGTTGGTAAACACAGCCCCTAGTGTGGCCAAGTCCTAGCAAGGAACAAAACCATGGAGAAAACACCAAAACCACTGCAAACCCCTGGTGAGAATGTAAGTTTTTGATTATCCCAGATGCAGTTTAGAGAAGATCCAGCCATGCACCCATCCTTAACAGTTGCCACTGCTCGGCAGAAGCAGGATTAATAATTCCCACTGCAGCTACTAACAGCTCTATTGACTCTTATGTGTTATTTCGAGAGAGACCTTTAGAAAGAAAAACCAAAAAAGCATAAACAAACCCAACCAAGCAGTTTCCCCCTTCTTACCTCAAATTCTGCATAAAGACACAAAGATTTAGTGCAAGGGAAACCCCACCTCACACCTCATCTGACTGCAGAGAGAGGCGAGGGCATGCGAGGCCAGAGCAGAGTCAGGTGGTTGTGTTTATCATGTGCTTGTTCCACCTTGTTTCACTGCACCTCAGGGGCTGCTCCTGGGGAATACATCCAGTGCCATCAAAGCAGAGAGCTCACATAAACACTGCTCACACGAAACCAGAATCAGAGAGCAGCAGCAGCTAATAGTCAGAATATTAGGAGAGCTAATGAATAGGTTCCCTCAGTGCACAACCCCAGCCCAAAAATGCGACTTTCCACTGCCAGTCATCAATTAAATTCAGCGTCTTTTCTTTATGCTGGAACGAATTGGACTGACTGGATTCCTTAACCAAAAGGTCAAATGTGAAAATAAACTAAGGAAAACCAGGCTGTCCTTTCCTCAACCATCCCACTGCTCTGACACCTTCTTCTTGGACTCTAAACTGCTCTTTTTCTCAGCAGCTCTTCTCCCGGCAACCCTCTGCTCACGGCCTGGTTCTTACCTTCCTTCCAGCTGCCAGCCAGCACAGACAGCTGCCCAGGCACTCCCAGACCTGGAGAAGCTGGAGCAGCAAGGAGATTTGCTGCTGCAGGCAGCTGGGAAGGGTGTCAGAGACCTCAGGGCTGCCTCCAATTGCTCCCAGAGAGCCCTGTAATCCTTCCCATGCCTTCTCCAAAGGGATCACAGCTGTGTCCTGGGTGATGTTACGGGGTAAAGGAAGAGCTTGGAGCAGAAGTAGTATGAAAGAGCAGGTGGTTCTCCATCTCAGCCACTCTTCCAGCTCCTCAAAATGTCCTTGAGTTCACATCCATCATGTCCCAGCCCTATCAGTAAGCCAAACTGGGAAGCTCTCAGTGCACTGCCTCCAGCCAAGCAGCCTTGGAAGAGCAAAGAGAAGAGACTGTCCTCATCTGAACACAGCAATGCTCAGGAGATGGCCTTGAAAGAAATGCCCTTCCCAGGGCAGACGGTCTAGAGATGTCTGGCAGGGAGCTCAGCAGCTCCTGCACAAACAGCCACTGGCATTTTCCTATCACTAGGCCTGCAGCCTGACAAATAAGTAAATAAAATGGAAACCTGAGACTGGCCATATCTCCATTCCTTGGCCAGTCCTCAGAGTAACAGAGAAGGCTCCACACTGTAGAAGAGGGTCACTGGAGCAGCAGTTTCCAGATGTTTTGCCATTGGCTTCACTTCCACCTGGAAGCATCATTTCATGTGAATTTGTCCCAGATTTATGAGCACCCATTGTGCCAGATCTGCTGAGAAGACACCACCCTCCCCTGGGACCAGTGCACAGGGAGTTCGCAGTGGTCCTTTCTTATCATGGCATCCCATTCCCTGCTCATGAAGGACATGGGGAGCTGACCTTGTGGGGACACCCCAAGCGTAAAGAAATGCCTTTCTTTCACCTCAAAAGAGGAATGAACCAGAAAAGCACAAAAACTTCAGACCAGCAGGGATAAACCAGGAACTACTCTCAAACACGACACCAAAGCTCCCACTGAAAGTTTAAAAGCAAATATTTTCAGAATTCATTTTTCAATTTCATGCCACCTCTCCACTAATTACTTGTGGGCAGGATCCTGCCTGCCAAGACGTTCCAAAACGCTGCCGACCGATGCTACCAGAGAAATCTTCCGGGGGAATTCTCACACAGCAGCCCCACAGGAAACAATGGAGACAGGCACACTTTGAAAGAGCCACCCAGAGCACTTCATGGACACCTCTCCAAAGCAGGTCCCCAGCCCCTGGAGTGCCCTCCCCATCCTGCCGCCCCGTTTGCAGCGGGATGGGCCCTGGCAGAGGCTGCGTTGCACGGTCTGTAGGGCCCTTGGGGGTGTCAGAGCTGCTCAGGCAGAGGAATCAAACAGCTGCAGAGTTTCTGACCATCTCAGCATAACAACCCCAAGTCAATGCGTGGGGAGGAATGCGGAGACCTCGACGGTGCCTCTCGACACCCATCTGTTTTTTAGAGTCAACTGGCCTGAACTCCTCTGCAAGCTATTAGCTCTGAATGTCCAGTCGAGGGCTGTGTTCTCTGGGTGTGCTTTAATTCCAAAGTAAACTCTTTTGCCTCGAGAAACACGCAACACAATAAACTAATTTGAGTTGAGCTTAGTGTAATCTTTCTGGGCTTTTTGTTGTTTTGATCTGATCCCAGAAGTGGAAGTCTGGTTTAGGTATCGTGTTTTTGTTTTGTTTTGGGGTTGAGGGGTTTGGAGGGTTTTTTCACTCTTTCTGGGATCTGCTCTCCACAAGCCAGATTCCTGGATTTGACATGTTCTGTTTTATTCTACTTACACTGCCACCTGCACAGCAGAGAGATTTAAAAGGCTGATGTCTCTGTTGGTAAAAGCAACAACAAGAAAACAGAGAGCTGTGTTCAGGGCAGGCTGAAAGGAATTCCAGCTTCCTTTCTTCATATTAATTTATAACGTATCCTCCCCATTTTCCTATGTCCTATCTTTGTACCTGGCCAATGCTTTTTCTCCATACAGTGCACTTAAGTTGTTCTCCTGACACATAAGATTTGTTTAATAATCTTTTTTTTTTTTTTTTTTTTTCCACTTAGTAATTTTGCCTCTGCCTTTAGACACGACAAGGAGCACACTGGTGCACAGGCTACCTCAGGGCCACTGCTGTGCTGAGCAGTGTCACCCCCGTGTCCTCTCTCCAGGCCAGGGAGACCCAGAGACCGCAGCAATCCCATCAAGAGCCCGGTGATGTCATCTGATGTAACTTGCCCGATATTCAGACAAAATGAGGCCAAACTTTGCTGATGGTGAGGTGACTCACATTGTACAGAGTCCTGCACAGGGTCAAAGGGAGGTTCAGGAGCTCTGATTCAAGATCTCTTGTGTGGCTGACCAGACCACAGCTCAAACAGGAAGGGTGGGGAGCAGAAGCGACGGAGCAAAGGAGGAGTTTCACTGCAGCCCAGACCCAGCAGCACCAGCCTGGGTTTTTAGGCGATAAGCTCAAGATACACACTTCTGCTGCAAATTTTAATTTTGGAAACCCAAAGGTCAAGGGATTGGAAGTTTTGCTCAGCTCCTACTGAGGTCTGCCAAGCACTGCTGTAACAACACTGCTTTCTGAGGATGTTGCAGGCACGGTAACGCAAAAAGGAAACCAATATTAATAAAGCAGAAACAAGGAATCCCTTCATATAAAAATAACAGCAAATAATGCACTGTAGAAGCTATTTGGCGAGGTGAGATTTGATGTTATAACTCAAATTATATAGTGGGATCTTCCAGCCCAGTGTAGAACTCACAAAACTTCTTAGGAAAAACAGGGTTTTTCTGGACTTTTCATCATTTCACAAGTAAGAATCTAAAAAAGTAAAGTCCAACTGTTTCCAAACATAAGCAGGTCCATCCCTTCAGTCTCTGTACCCTTCCCATTCCCTCCAGGTTCCCTCCCTCCCTATTCAGATAAACCAAAGTGAATAAGCACACCAGGATGCAAGAGCAGAACAAAATGACTAAGACTCTGATGTGTAATAATATGTCTGTACTGTAACTAGACATAAACTTTTTAAAAATTCAAAATAGGTGACTCAAAGTTATGGAGAATTTTCCAAACAGTAGACAGAACAAAGAACCCCACATTAAGATATTTTCAGTTAAGGCAATTACATTTAAATAAAGCTGCTTATTATTGTAATTGCAGAAAAGCTCTACAGTGCTGCTTGGCTTTGATAAAGAGGCTCTGCCTGAGAAGCATCCAGGGCACACTGCCTTGATATGACATCCATCTTGCTCCCAGCCACTCATCTTCACTCACTGGAGAACAGAATCATAAAATGGTTTGGATTGGAAAGGACCTTAAAGATCATCCCATCCCACCCCTGCCATGGGCACCTCCCACTGTCCCAGGCTGCTCCAAGCCCTGTCCAGCCTGGCCTTGGACATTTCCAGGGCTCCAGGGGCAGCCACAGCTTCTCTGGGCACCCTGTGCCAGGGCCTCCCCACCCTCACAGGGGAGAATTCCTTTCTAATATCTAACATCAATTTCCCCTCTTCCAGTTTGAGCCCATTACTCCTTGTCCTGTCACTGCAATTCCTGATGCAGAATCCCTCTCCAGCTTCCTTGTAGCCCCTTTGGAATAAGAACAAGACTGCTGTTTCAAGCAATTCCAAATTAGATGGTGTTGCAAAAGAGCTTTAATTTTGGACATAAATCACACCTTGTGAATATTTTAGTGCTCTTTCGTCTGCAGAGAAGGAGCCTGTGCCAACAGGTAGGAGGGCATAAGGACACTGTTGTACTGCAGATACTCGGTAAACCAGAGACTAAAAGCTTGACTCGTTAGTCCGAGCTCAGCGCAGGACTGAGACTCAGAAATTCAGTGCCAGACATGAGCAGAATGCTGCACAGCTTGGACTATGTACACACCAAATCCCTCAGTCCCTCAGCAAGGCAGCTTCACAAGCCAAATTCCTCTACAATTATCAACTTTTAGCTAAAGAACTCATAGGATGACCCAAATCCACCAAATGCAGGGCAGAGAATAACTGTATTCAGTATCAGTTGATCAGGTAGGCCCTAAAATACCTTTTAAAAAAAGGAGTAGGGTAATTGAATATTCAATCTACAGTTGACAGAAGATAACTCCACATCAAGGTACTCCTGGAACGCAAGAATGCCAAATATTCCACTCCAGGCCTAATCCTGATTAGGTGCCTTGGGCTAAAAGGAAATACTTTTTATTTCTGTTACAAAACATGTATAAACAGAAGGCCTGGGTAATGCAATGTGAAAACCCCTGAGCAGGGACTCCAAGATTTACCCCATTAATCATAAATTACTAAGAAAACAAAATATAGAATAGCTCGCTTTGTTTCCTTTGGTTTCTGAAAGAAGCAGCAGCCACAAGCACGCAGGTAGGGATGATAAACCCCCGGTGATGGTGTAGAAATCACATCCAGTGTGTGCAGGGCTGATTGCTCGGGAGGGTGGCTCACTTCCGAAGGGGAGGGCCAGGTTGTGCAATGACTCCTTACCCAGGCAAGAATTCCCAGCAGAGCCGCGTCCCCTCGGCAGGGCTGGGGGACGCCCGCCAGGACAGGGGAGCTCTGGGTCTGCCCCAGCCTGGAGCGGGGCCTCAGCTCTCCTCCTGGAGCTGGACAAGCATCCAGCTCGCTTCCCTGCCAGCGCAGGTTTGTCTTCAAGGACGTTTTCTAGGATTTTGTCCAGCTGCTCTAAAGAAGTCCTAAACAATGGGATTCCACCCAGCACGCTGCACTGATGGCTTCGTAGCCCGGCAGCCTTTGCTTGTAAACATTTCCCAATAACCAAAATTGTGTTTCTCCCCTACTTTCCTCCTTTATTGACTGTCCCTCTCTGGCAAGGGCATGGCACGGTCCTCCAGGAGTCCTGGGAAGTCCTTCAGGAGTCACTTGGTTGGGATTGTAGCATTTTATCCCGTGGTGACAAAATTTCTCTTTTAAGGAAATATGTACAGGATTTTGCTCCAGGAAAGCAGATGTCCCCTGAACCTTTATGATCTTAGGAGACCTTGATCATCAGCTCAACAGGTCTGGAAAAGGTTGCTGCAATTGTTTCTTTCAGTCCTATTCAACACCTTGCCCCCTTGATTTTAAGAATGGTTGAGAGCTTTTCTCTCTCCCTGTATATCTATATCCCACAAGGACATTACACTCTCACCTTGTACTTCTTGCTGCCTTTACTTTACAAAGCTTCCTTTGGTCATGACACTCCCAAACTATTCTTTTTTTTTTTTTTTTTTTTTTTTATTTTGCTCTGGAATTTGAGTTCACACCCAAAAGGCCAGCACACACAGTGCAGCTTCCTCAGGCACTTTATCAAGCAGTTCTCACCACAAGGCTGTATGAATCCTCAAACTCCAACTGATAAATAATGCATTCCAGCAAAATATAAATCCATTTCCTCCTATTAGCTACAATTACAGCCTAAAATAGTAATGGAGGGATCGGGTTACTAAAGCAGCCACGCTTTCATTAAGAGCATTCACCATTCACGTCGCACTTGGAGCCCAAATAGGATAATTTCACATTCACCTTTCCTTTGGTCATCGTCTCCCTCCACTTATTGGCACTGAGAGGTTTTACCCGGTTTTCTCCTGCACCGCTTCCAGATCCTTGTGGGGGCTAATGACTGAATCAAGCCTTCCTTTGCCTGGGTTATTTAATCCCACCTGGGCATAATAAATGGGAAATCCCCAGCTCTCTTTACAATATTTGTAGCACTGGGACACTTTTACGACATTATTACAACTGGAGCATTGTTGTACCTTGAGATTTTTTTAGAGAGGTCTCACTACAAGGAATTTTCTCTTGATATTTGGCCTGAGTTTTACTTATTTTCCTTCCGCTGCCTACAGATTTGCTTCTGTTGGCTCAAATGAGACATTTCTGTTTCTCTCTAGTATTTATGTGTTTGAAGATAGTTATCATATACCTACTTAGTCATTTTAAACCAAATTTAACAATATTTAACTCTTTTTAATCTTCTACTCATAAATCACCCTTCCCTGGTCTCCTTTGCCAATGTCAGGAATGTTTTCCTACAGTTCCAGGAGAGAAATATGCCCCTGTTACAAAACAGCTTATATCTGATTGCAGCAAGAAGAAAAAATCAATTCAGAAATTACAAGAAAAGGAAAGCTGAATATCCTCTGGCAGGTAAAATTCCCAGGAGCCCAGAACCTCATGCCTTGTGTTCCCTGCTTCAAAATCCTTAAAGAACCTCAGAACTAAGCACCGGCGTCTCAAAATACCCAATAAGGCACCTAATCATTCATGTCACTTCTGACCCCTGCCACTTGAGATCAGGGCACTTCCTTCCTTGCACTTTGTTAAATGTGTTTTTAATCTGCTTAAATTGCATGAAAACATGGCACAGTGTGAATGGGCGCCCGGCCCAGGGGATTTTTTAAAGGCCTTATTACAAAAGTGGCTCTTTCCCTCTGGGTCAGTGAGATGGATTGGGCCACATCTTGTCTCGACCTTGTTCAGGGTCTCAGTGAGGGAAGGAAAGTGAAGTCCCCAAATCCTTTGTTCGCGTTGTTGACCATGTGCTGCCTCCACCTACCCTGGGATTTGCTACAGGATATGGCTCTGTCCTGCCCCTGGAGCAAGGCCAGTGCTGGCCCGGGACACTGGGACTGCTGCTGTCCCTTCCACCAGTGTCCACACTGCGTCTGGGGGATCCACACACACCCACACCACACGCTTGTCCCACTGCTGCTTGGGTCCCCGCCCACCTTTCATCCTCACTTCCCTCCTGGGATGACAGGTAGGGAGCTGAGTTCCCAGGGTAATTATTCAGTAAAACAAACCACTCTATCCTTCCTTTTCCCCTCATCCCCTCCTTTTTTAAAGAGTTAATTCACTGGATTTCCGTCTGCCATCAGCCAAATATTGCAGTACAACTCTAAAGACAAAACAAGGGTTTTCTTTTTTTTTCTTAATACATTTCTCCCACTGTTCACTTGTTTATAGGATTCAGTCATTCTCATCAAGCCAAACCTGGCACGACTAAATCTGATCCCACGTTCAACAAAATCTCTGCTGTGTTTATATATCCAGGGGGACTTTTCAGAGGGGGAGAAAAGCACCTCTAGTATGTTAATTCCCAAGGACTCAACGATTAATGAACTAATCTTATTACACGTGCCGGGGGCGGAATCCTGGTAGATGAAACCTGAGCTAATGAATTAAAGCCCAAAAACTCCTTTGGCTGCATAAACGTGCTTTTAATTTCAGCTAACCTTTCAATAATAATCCTTCAGGATTTTTTTTCCATGATGCTTATACTTTCTGAAGATATGTGACTCCTCTTGGATACAAGCTCCTTTGTTATTTTATTTCTTGGAAATATTTAGCAACGTCCCAATAACTTTCTTGTTAAAAGTGTATTTGCCTTTCCTGTCCTGAAGGTTGTAGCTGAGTTTTCTTCTCTCTATGGAAGGCCCTTGGCTTTTTACTGAATTTTTACTGCTGGGAGAAAACACAGAATAGGAGAAATGTTTGCCATATGTTGATATAATGGTCACATTGTGGGAGGGGAGCAGAGAGGAAGGCTGGGCCCCTGACATCATGGTAGAAGTGCCCTTTTTACACAGTTAAAAGTAGGTAAATAAATTATGGTAAATAAAAACCAACCTGAACTTTCACTGAGGACTTCAAAGGAAACCTAAATACCATGTGATTACAGAGGTTGAAAAGAGCTCAGTTAACATTCCACAAGTTTAGAGACATTGGTCAGAAAGACACTCATTTGAACCAACTTATGTTCACACAAGGACACCTAAAAAAAAGTCAGTTTTCCTGACTTCACATCTAAGTGAATACCTTAGATGCCATGTTGGATAGCAGCAGAGGAAACACAGAGGGAGAGATCTTCAAATATCATTTCTATCTCTCTATTTCTGTTCAGTTTAGATCCTTAGTGATCTCCTTTGATTCACTGCCTGATTGTTGTCCCTCAGAAAGCACACAGTAGTCTCTTAACCCCTCTGTATAATCCCACCATAAATCATGACTGCTCTAAGAACCTGTACCAGAACATATTGATTAATCTGCTGCCTTGGTCTCTATTCAAAAGAGTTTGAAAGTTTGCTCTGGGAGCATTGAAGAAATTTTATTTTCTTACTATGCAATACAAGAGGTCAATGAATAATAAACACGAACAACCCTCTGCCTCAGCTTCATCCATCAAACAGACTGCCAAAGGATTGGTAATTTCACCTTGATTTTACCTTCCCTTGCTATTTTACACCAAGACATCAGTTCCCATTGATGTGCCAGAAGCCAGAGCTCTGCTGCGTGTCTCGGGTGGGGCAGTGGTGGGGAGGTTCTGCATCCCTGAACCCAGCAAACCCCACCACAGAGCAGCACAGCCACGCCAGGCCCAGCAGCTCCAGCAGCTCTGAGGAAACCCCCCCCAGCCGGCATTCTCTGCCCTGCCACACACACATTTCTTTTTCCAGGCATGCCATTACCAAACATCACTTCAAACGATATTCCTCTGGTACAGAAGGTTACAAATCATTCTTTCAGGTGGGACAGTGCCACCCCAAACCCTTCTCACAGGCACTGTGTGGGCAAACAGTGTTTTTTGTTGGCAGCCCCAAGGTCTGAGACCCTCATGCTGGAAGGAGGATGGAGGAAGAAGTCAAAAGCCAGTGCAGGCTTTGGCAGGCTCATGGCAGCTGACCTTCCTCCCGAGACCTACACACACATGGGTTTATTCCACATGCTGCCGTTGGCTATTTTGGCTATTTTTTTTGTCTAGACTCCCCCTCTGTCACCTCCATAAAGTAATGCGTGAATACGTGATACCTCAGAATTTGGATGGGGAGATTACAAGGCAGAGAAACCCCGCTATTTTAAATTCTGTGGAAAAACAGGTTATAGATTCTATGTTTAAATAAAGGTTAGAACAATAAAATGGCCGGGTTTTTCCACAGTAACTCTCACCTCAGACAGCAAATGCTGAGTAACCACTCAGCCCTCCTTGCTCGCTCCCTCCCGCGCCCCGACCGTGGGGCTCCAACTTCCCTCGTGTTTACTGAACGTCTGCACCGATGGCGGGGCAAAGCCACAAGGCCTCTCTCTCTTGGAGCCCGTTCCACTTTGTCACCACGTTAGAAAAAGCACAAAAAGGGGAGGGAGGCAGGAGCAGCCAGCCAGAGCCCAGCCCTTCCACACGCCTCCAGCCGCGATGGGACAGGGTGGCACTGCCAGCCAGGAGCGCGGCAAAGGATCCCTGTGGACACAAGAGGGGCACTGCCTATTTTTAGGCAGCTGGAGTTTCCACGAGGATTCCTAAATCTCTAGTTTCATTAGGGTGTGTGGGGCTTTTTTAAGAACAGGTCGTTTAAAATTGTGGTTGCACCGTTCTACTTCTTTCCCTTCCGCGGCACAAGGCCCGGAATAGAAATAACAAACTGATGAAATCAACGTGTGAGCCCAGCGTAGAGCTGGGATAAGGCCTGGCCTAAAGGCTGAAACCAGGGTGAGGAACGAGGGTGACAGTGTGGTATGGCCTGGCACAGGGACAGGGTGGCAGTGGCCGATGATGAGTGGCATGTGCAGTCCGTGGACATGGCCGGCTGGTTCAGTGATGGACCTTTCCCTGCTCTGGCCTGTTTTGTCCCAGGCCACAACAAAGTCAGATTTACCCACTCGAGCCACTCGCAGTCCAAACCTGACTGTTCCACATATGCACACGATTCCTGTACACTTTGAAATAAACAATGCACATTAGGCCCCAGCTCTCACGCCAAGAACTGCAGCGTTCTCACTGGGATCTCCCAGTTTTAAGGCTCACACAGCACTTACAACTGTGCAGTGATTTGGCTTGTCAGCTCACTGGCATAGCCACTTGTGCACATTACTCTCTGACCCCAAAATAACAATTCTCCCCCCTTTTACTTTTCATTCTCCCCTTCCTTGACGAGGCTAAACTGTCTACTTACCGTTCCCCACACAGCAGCAGCAGCTGGGAGCATCTGGCATGGGACATATGGAATTTAATTTCCCGATATTTACATAGATTGAAACAATTCCGACTCCAGACTTCAGAAGGCCCATTGCAGCAGACCTCAAGGCAAAAGCTTTCAGTTCATTTCATTTTCCTCTTCTTCTTTTGGCAAATGAGCTGGGAATACCAGTTTAAAGTCTGCACGGGCCTTAGGATGTTGAAAGATACTCAAGTCCTTGATCTATAAGGCTTACAGGGTAAATGCTGCTTTTTTTGCTTCTGGGGAATCCAAAAGGACTTTTAAGAGCCCTAGCCATTTTAAAAATATCTTTTTTCAGTGACCTTGAGTAGATTTGAAACAGTCCATTTGAGAGTTTTGCACATGTGGATACAGATAAAAGTTTCTTTGGGAAAAATAAAATAACTGAAGGGAAATATTCGGTCATACAAAGGAGAATGAAAAGGGACACGTCTAGTGCTGAGTGCAGGGCCAGCGTTGCTGCTATGCTGCTGTTGAGCAGAGAGTTAAATGAGGACTTGCTCCTGAGCAAGACAGATGCTGTATGAAAATGGCAAAGCAAAAATGTGGCTGAAACACCACACTCCTCCAAAACAGTTGGTTGTCTTTACTTTGTCTGTCAGTTGCCATCCATGACATTTCCAATAATTGCAGAAACAGACTTTAGAGATGGCAGAGTCCATTATCAACAAAGAATTGCCAGGGATGGCAGCACACCAGTCCAGCTTTGCAAAATCCCTCTAAAATGCCTCTTGTAACAACATTTGAAGAGAATGGTTTAAAACTCCCACCTTATTTTAAGGACGTCCACAACAGATTGAACAGCTAGAAAAGCTGAGACGGCAGCTCGTCTTCTTTATGGCTACAAGAGACCAAATTCTTCAGATGGCAGAGGTGCAAATGCAAATACCAGCAGTATCAGTCATGGAGCTCCTCCAACGTGCATCATCTGAGGACCTCACACATTGAGACGCAATTTGCCAGTAAAATCCCAGTTCCTGAGCTAGGAAGATACTATGGTTTCCTGGGAGAGTTCATCCCACAGAAAATATGTCGTGCTGTATATGCATTTTTTAAGACCATGGTAATTTTTTTGAGTGTGTCAGGATGAGGCCAAAATAGGACTTGGATCTTCAGATTTAGATTCTGAATTTGGATTCCTATGCACAACACATTTCTGCCAACCCTAAAGGCACCTCACTCAGTTCCTTTAAACTCCCCAAGCTCCTCCTGGTTTTGCTTCTTTACTTGCTCAGCTGTGCCATAGGAAATGCTTTAACAACTTGGAGTTATGGCTGGAACTCAGGTCTCCTGTCATTGGCAAAGACACTTTTACAAGGTCTCAGGTTTTGTATTTTCCCCCTCCTCCTTATCCAATGACTCCTGCATTCTGACTCAGAGACCAGCAAAACCCACTGCCATACTGGAAGACTCACCTAGTGCAGAGGAACCAGCTCTCTGGTCAGAGATCTTTCTAGAAGGAAGGAGATTTAGATCTGAATTCTCCCAGGCAGAAGAGGAAGCTGAATGGGGGTCTCCAACATCCTGGATAAACACTCAGACATAAGGGTGGTATGGAAGGAAGGGTCATTTTGGGGAATCTGACCCACCATGAGAATCAGGTCTTCTCTTTTTTTTTTATAAAAATACCAATCTCTGGTAACTGTTCAAGTACCGCCATCACCAGTGAGAGTTTGCAAAACACAGGGCAGATTTCCACTTGTGCTGAATTAGAGCAACTGAGACTGGAAAGGAGTTTAAAATCCCCACTCCTAATTGCTTATTTAACTTGCTTGTTAAATTTGATTTTGTACTTGTGTGCCAAAGGATCTCCTTGTTATGGACTTCTGAAAAAAAGTCTAATAACATATAGGGTTTTAATATTGTGTTTGTTCAACTTTTGTTACTCTATTTAGAAGACCTTATTATACTTTTATTGCTATTAAAGAACTGTATACTCCTTATGATTATTTTACAGGGCTCAAGACAGTTGATCTGGATGCTGTCTTATTAACTGTACCAGGTGGTAGAAATACCATTTAATCCCCTTTAATATCAGTAATTCAGACTACATGGCAAGGCTGACCTCAGCATCTCTCATGCCCCAGGAAGAACTACATTATATCACTGCATAAGGGGTCAGAGATAAGAGTGCTTTTGGCAAGGGACTTTCACTTTGTAGATGAAACATCCTGATTAAAAATGATGCTTTCTGCGTAACACTGCTATTCTCAGTTCACAATTTCCAAACCCACAAAGGCTGCTTTCTAAAGATGGGTAAAATGATCCCTCTATGGTTTATGTAATATATTTGCTGTGTAGTTTTAGGGTTTTCAGGATGAAAGTTACTGGAGTACAATCAGCCTTTTTGGATAGGTAGTTTAGCACCCAAGATTAGTTGGCACTGAGGAGGAATAAAAAACTGGAGATACCCATGGCTGCTCTAAAGTGCAGGCATGGGATTGACACTCTCTACTAGCTTAGTTCCCAAACGCCATTTATAGCATTAATGCATTTTTAGTTCCCAAACACCATTTATAACACTAATGTATTTGTCCTCACAAATCCATCAGAGGCAAGTATTTTAGAAGGCAAACAAGCAAACCAAGAAGTCAGAACCAACCAACCGAGAAGACGACTGAGAAATGCCTTCACTCTCCCCCCCTCATTTGGGAGATACATCAAAGAGCAGAGGTAGGTCTCAAAACCAAGTCCTTTCAGAGCATCTTTGCAGATTCAAAAGCTGCACCTCTTCCTTTTCACCCTCAAACACCCCTTGAGCAGCCTGAAACTCCCAGCCAAAGACCCCAAAGGCTGCTGTGGCAGAGCAGGGAAGGGAATGCCCGTCTCCCTTGTGGGAGGCCCCTCACCACTTCCTCCCACAGCATCCCGCGGGACGCCCCGCCAGCCCCGCCACTCGCCCTGGATGGCGTCACACCGGTGGAAACCCCACGGCACGGGCAGGCAGAACCAGCCCCAAGGTATCCCCAAACATTCCTGTTTGTCCAAGAACAAGAAATTTGAGGCCAGTCTTCTGCGAGCCTTGAGCCCCAGAGTAGACGTGAAATGTAGACTCTATTTTCACAAGTGTTCAGCACGCAATCTGTGGAGCTCTTCTGAAAATCTGGACCTTATTTAGATGAGTAAATGAGAGCCAAGCTCTTTTTAAAAAAGAGGGTTTAATAGAAATGTCTGCCGCCTCCTATTCTTAGGCCCCTAAGTAAGTGGTGCTGGCTGTGGTGGGAGCTGCTGGTGCATGACTGGTGACTGGCTTTGTCATCCCAGGAGTTCTCCTGGGTTGCTAAAACGTTCATGAAAAAAAAAAAAAAAAAAACAAAAATGTGCACGAATGGAGCAGACGGGAAAAAATCAGCTTCACGCTACAGTAGATGCTCAGGGAAAATGTTTGCACAGGTCTAATGAGAACTGGTTAAAAGTCAAACCCAAGTACTGCTCTCCTGGCAGCTGAACATGGATTACAAAATCCCATTGCCTCAGTTCACTTCAGAATTGTCTCAGCTACTCATTCCTGTATCAGTGGGAAATTTGGAAGTGACTTTGGATTTTGCAGTTTCCTTTTGATAAATGTATTAAAAATACCAATATAACAGCTTTTTATATCATAATAAAAATACATGGAGTATTAAATCCTGCCTAACTCTTGCTGACTTGGAAGCAAGTTTGCATGCTTTCCTCACATCCAGATTCGATTACACTAACTCTAAATGCACAGCTTTGCCAGAAATGTTTTTATTAGAAGAAATTGCACTTGGTCCAGAATGTGGCAGCAGGAATGATCTCTGGCATGCATGGTAACAGGCTTTTTTCACCAATCTGAGATCTCTACATGGGTTTCTAATTTCACTCAGAATTGAGTTGAAAAATTGACTTTTGAATCAGCAAGAGATTGGACATGATTATAGGTAATGCGGGACTTTGGAAGTCTTGGACAAAAAACTTTTGGCCAATAGGCTTTTTGCATTATATTCCTCAGCTCTCTGCCAGAGTGTACTCACATTCACTCTGGACTTGCCTCCTCTAGTTACTAGTGTGTATTTTATTCCTTAAAACATCTTTTTTTAAACCCTTTCTTTCCCAAAATAATTTAGTTGCATCTGGAATTGTGCTATCTATCCCTTACGGCTCCTAGAAATATTGATAATTTTGTGAAGGGCTTTGAAGTAGCAGCTGTGAAAGATATTGCAGAGATGAAAAGAGATTGTATGATTGACTGTCTTGCCTTTTTTTTTTTTTATTGGCCCACTTTGTACCTAATTTAGTCAATCAACCAGACGTCTTTCCATAGGGGTTTTTGCCTGTACACCTTTGGCATCATCCACAGACAATATAAAGTGACACAATGATGGGTTTGAATAGTGAAGGATGATTATAGCATTCATCTTTCCATCAGATGGATAAATTTAAATAAAAAGTACTAGAATCATTGTCATTGCATTGCTGGAGGGGAGTGAAAACCAAGGAAAGGTATCTCCATGCACTTGGCACAGTGATTCTTCAAATCTCCCTTGGACAGCAGTCTACTACCACCAAAATGAGGCAGTTGCAATGCAAGACTGGAATTAACACAGAACAGACTGAGCTTCATCTAAATCTGACTAAATTCTGCATGGTTGCAGACTCTGAGGAGGCTGCAAGACCTGCAAGTAACTGCAAGAATCGCGTTGTGCGTTAAGATTAAAATGAAGGACAGATTGAGGTTTCTGAAACCAGACAAGGAAGCCTAGGTCTCAATCTTGCTGGATTCCTGAGGTGGGCAGAAGACACTTTAATTACATGATCAATACAGTTTCAAAGTAAGCACGGAAGCCACAATGACTCTGAGGGCACAAACGTTATTTGAAGGGTAAAGCAAAATCCCGTTGAAGGAAAATGAGAGATCTCTGCCTCACAGAAACCAATCAATGCCTTCTCAGTCTCCTATGTGTTAAGTTTAGAAACATTTGAAGACATCTGAAATGCAAGTGCAAAGACAATTCTGCCAAAGCTCAGCAGTTTCCCAGATCCCTGAGAGACTGTGCAGTGGAACAGTCGATCGACAGCAACAAATTCATCTTCCTGAGGAAAAACAGGTGCCTGAAACACGGCACTGCTTGTTGAAAAATCATGGGACTGCTCTCATGCAGAATAAAGCTTGAGAGTGGCTTGTCCCCTTCTGCACAGACTGTGGCTTCCTTGGACAAATTAATGAAGATTTCCTTTCTCACTGAGAAAACTCTGGAGCTGACATCCCAAGAGAGAAATTAGACTGAGATGCTGCAGCAGTGAATTCATAACCTATCCTGTCTCTACCAATTAAGCTGATATTCCATAATTACAACATCTACAGCTGAGAAGATAAAGGAAGAATATAGATGATTCTTGTTGATATTTGTTTGTCTTTTAGAGAAAATCTTGATTTCTTGAAACAAACACTGTAGTGATAAGTTTCAGTTACACTATTGTTTTAAAGGAAGATCAAGATGGAATTCATAAATCTATTCCAGAATGCCCTCTAACATGATTAAAGTACCCACCTAGATTTGACTCAAGGCCCAGATAAAGAAAAGGAAGACTCTGAATTTGAGTCATCTCAATCCAAGCCACTGGACAGTGATGGTTTCAGATGGATGTAATTGGATCCTTCCATCTCCCCCAACCTGAAAAATGTTGAAAGATTTAAATTTGAGAAAAAATGAAAACAAACATTAGAAAGTCAAAAAATGTTTTCTGTTGAACTGAGTTCTCATTTTCAGGCCAACTGTAACAAAAACATTGTAGAAGTACATGAGCAAAGCCCAGGCTTTTCAGGCTGGAACACAGCACTGGTCCATCAAATCCAGGCCATCAGAGTCCGGTCCCTCCTGCAACATCTGCATCATTTACTCACCTGCAGGAATCCATCCTTCTCCAAACAACAGCCACTGTGATTTTCAGCAGCTAAGTGATGCCATCACAGTGAAATGCAGAGCAGAGGTGTCAGAAAGAATGACTGCAAAGTAAATACAAGCTCAAGAATGAGAGAAATTTAGTCGATAAGGTTAAAAACAAAAAAAAGGTAAGCTGGTAAAGAAGAGCTTTTTCCAATATGCAAAACCCTCTGACTTTGAATTCCCTCTTCCAATATTTTTTGGGTTCTGCCTACTTGAGAAATAAAGGTTTTGTGGCAGGGGCAGTATCAGACCATAAATCTGGAGCAAGCAGCTCCATCCAACTCAACACTCCGACTCAGTCCCAAAAAGTCTTTATATAGCCCAAAAAGATATCCACACATCCTTTATCATCCCCCATGAGGATTTGCTGAGGCTTTGAACAGAGACAGTGGAACTTCCACTAAAATTCAATAGGATCCAGGTCCCAACTTCTTTAGGCTCCTCAAAATACCCCCTCTAAGTATAAAAAAGTCAATGTACTTTTTCCTTCACAGTTAATTTCTCTTACCCAAAAAGGGTCCAGAGTTAAATTTTATGGACTACAGGTTTAAGGGCAAACACATCAACAGAATGATAAAACATGTCCCTCCCAAGGTGTCCCGAATTCCCTGTGATTACAGAATGAGGACACTGCAGGTTTTTATTGCTGATGCACTCCAAGAGCAAAAAATTTTCTCTGTACTTATTGAGAATGATAAAGATGCAAGAGTGATTATTAACGTGCATCTCATGCATTCGCAATTATGCAAATACACATGCAAATGAAACACAACCTTTGGGCTCCTGTCATGTTGCCAATGCTTCCCTCTGTGGCACAAATTTTGGATACACTCCTAGCTTTAATATCAGGTCTTACACACAGGGCTCAGATGCCATAGCATTCTGAGCTTCTCCAAGCCAGCCCCTAACTGCACGGGGCTCCCTGTGACTTCACCAGCTGCTCAAGGCTCATCATACCATCCCCAAGTCTCAAAACTTCTCTTGGGCAGGTTAGGAGGACACAGAACTCCATACTCGCAGGGGGATCTGTGAGGTAAATCACTGCTATGTGAAGAAAAGCAGAGAGCAGTGGCCCAGTTTGCTGAGTCTGACATCATTCGGATTAGTTAATGCTGTGGCTCCCAGTGAAGCTGGAGCGTATGCCCACCTTTCTGTTTAATTAAGGAACAAAATGTAATTGGTAATTTATTTGGGGGTTCTCTTGGGATGCTGAAGAGCAGAACTGCTAAGGAATCCAAGGCTTTGCAGTGCTGAGGTGAAGCTCATCAGAATGCACCTCACAGCGAGCTGCCTGGTGTGCAGGAACAGCTCTCCTGCTTTCCCCCAGCCCAGGAACTGCTGAGGCAAGATTAACCCACCTCCTAAAGGAATAAATGTGTTGGGTTTATCCCTCTCCAGCCACACACACATAGGAAATCTTGAAAAATGAGCATGTTGTTGTAAACTTCCCACAAGAACTGCTGCTTGTACATCAGAGTTATTGTACTTCCATCACCCCGGGGTGGGGGGAGCTGATGTTGGGACAGACCACAATCCTCTACATCCAAGAGCCAGGATGGGCTGGAAGCATGTCCCAGGCAGGTTCCCCTGAGGGTGAGGGGCTGATGAAGTGACTTGGGCTGAGCCTGAAGTGGCACAATGTCCTCTCTTCCATTCTTCAGCCGAAAGCACAGGTGGACGCGACACACAAACCTCAAGACACTGCTCATTCCAAAAGCTGAGCAAAGCACAAGAAAGCAGAAGCAAAAGGCTCTTTGTTACACCAAAGCAAGAACTCCTCTGACTTTTAGTCACTGCTCTGGTTCAGTGATATTACTCCTGAACAGGGGCAGGTGGAGGTTGGTCCTTTGACTCAAGGAACAGTAAAAACAAGCGGCGGAACAAAGAGTGAGTAGGCACATGACGTGCTGGGATTTTTACCTGCAATGCAGTCAGTGCCGTGCCTTCCCTCTCTTCAAGAGGTGTTGAAATCCAACCTGATTTGATTCCCATCAAGAAGTGCTAAATAGAACTCCCAGATCACGAATGTGCACAGAGAAAAGCACTGTCTGTGAGTACTTGCAAGGTGATAACTGCTAAGGAAGCCTCTGTACAAATCTCCTACACATCCAATGCCTAAGGATCATCCCCAGAAGGGAAGTTTTCTTAAGGGATAAAGCAAATCAATAATCAAAACGGGTTAAATACCAAAAAGCCTAAAGAAATTAACTGAGAAAACATTTGGCAGAATATTTTAAAACTTTCTTTGGTGACTCTGGGACTGCAAGTGTGGGTGGAGGTGGAGAATAAGCCCTGAAGAAATCCTTTCCCAGCCAGTTATCTGCGAGGCAATGTCAGTGCACAAAGTTTTCTACTGTGCTCAGGACAGCAAGGGACTTCAAGTCCTAAGCCAGGGCCAGGAAGGATTGTGCAAGAGTCCTCTGGATCGTGCTCACTTTGTCCCTCTCATCACAGCACTGGTGGACCAGTTCCTTATTTCTTTGGGGTCGGAAATATGCTAAAATTTTCTTTTTAAAGTGACCCGGATCTGGGAAGAGCTTCGCTCTCACAATATCCCCTACAATTATGCCTGGTTCCTATTTCCTGCATATCTGGAAATCTTCCCTTTCTTCTTTAAAGCCTGTAACACCATTGTTTTTCCTCACAGTGCTGGGGTGACTAAGAACACTTCCAAATTCCCCCCATCCCATCAGCTCAGGTGAAAACAGACCAATAAAATCAGTGACAAACTGAAGAAAGTAATCCACAACCTTTTCATAACTTTCCCAGTCACTCACCTTTAAATGCTATTAACAGTGAGGGCTGTTGAACCACAGCTCCTTTCCCTTGCTTTCCCCTGGGACTGCCACGGTGCTTCTTGCACCTCCAACTGTGTCACCGCCAGTGACTGCCCCATCATCCATCAGCAATGCACAAACACATGGGGAAAGGAGGAAAAAAATGCAGAAAAATAAGCCACAAGCCAAGAAACCCTTCTCATACAAAGACCAGACACGCTGCTGCCAACTGCACTTAGTCAGAATGGTGTCTTCCTCAGCTATGCAAAACAGCTGAAAGGAGAACACCATGCACCGGCCAAAATTCTTCATGTAACAGGATGTCATCAGTAAGGCCAGAGACATCAGAAATGTGCCAGATGACACCAGAATTTGACCTCTGAAACAGTGGCACGCACCCCTCAAGACAGTCCCTTGGATCAACGTAGCTCAGTGTGTGCTGAGAAAGTTGTCATAGGTTGAAATTCAGAAGAAACTGGCTCCGTCTGCTGATATCCTTTGTTGAGTCTACACTTCACGAAATATGCAGTGGCACCATTCAAAGCACGAGCAGAATAATCCATCATTAGTATATGCCCGAGTAAAGGAGATGATTTTGCCCCCACAAACCCAGGGGCAGCAGTGGCATACGCTTGCTTAAAACTGTCAGAAATGTACTGTTTGATATAAATCAGGGCTTGAAATTCTAGATAGAAAAATACCTCACTCTTATTCTGAGCATCTAAGAACCTCTGTCTATTAAAACTCCTGTTTTGCCTGTGTCCCTTAAAAATATATCAAGATCAGAAGAGAAAAAAAAGGGCACAAATCAAGATTTTCAAAGCTCTTCCAGGTCTAATTTCAAAAAGTTATAACTCATTGTTTGCATTTTCAAAGGATCTCAGAAACAGAAACAACCAGACAATTTTTTTGGTCCCATGCAACCAACTCCATTAGTCAACCATTATTCTTGTCCCAGCAAATGGTATAGAGTGCTGAAACCATGAAGACACACAGATGGTTTCAGAACACAGGGTTGGGAAACGCCAAACTTATTTTCATCAAAGCAGTCGAACTTTTATAATTTTCCCTTCAAAAAAATAAAAGAAATAATCAGAACTTTAAACTGAAACCCCCCATCTTCCTTCCCTTTCAGAAGTGTTTGATCCGGTCCAAATCAGCCGGCTCAGCTCCTACCACCTCCTGTTGAGACACGACCTCACGTTCATAAAGAGCCTCAAACATGCAATGCCACACGGACTTTGCTGGAAAAAAAATAAAACTTCGGGAACCAGAACAATGCCAACTTCAGCCTTGCAGCTCTTTCACGTTCACTTTCAAAAAGGAAAAGTAACAAGCCTGGGAAGCTGCATCACCGCAGGCACGGGTCCCTCAATATGCATGTGAACTCAAGTAACCTCCTATTCATCCAGGCCCTAAAATAGGAAGGCACAGTTCTGGACAAGCATATTGATCTGGATTCCTGTAACTATCCCTTTGAAACACAAATAAACTATTGTTAAAAAACCCCAACAGATCTCAGTGTGTGCTCTGGTTCCTTTGCAATGTGTACTATCTGACTACAATCCATCTTGGCAGTGGAGCAGCTACGCAGACGTTCTTCTGAGCCAGCTCTAATGTAAAGGGATGCCAAGTATGTCTTCCTTTTGTATTTACAGTAATAGTCTCAGCTTTCCTCACCGCTGGGAGTGCTGTTGGGGATCAGCTGGCAAAAGTACACTGATCTAAAAGGACCACTCTAATTCCACTTGAAGCTGAGCTGTTTTGCAGGGGTTGTCGGCAAAGACCTTCTCCCACATTAATCTGCAACAAGTAACGTCGTGGTGCTGTCACTGGCATGGAGCTGACAGCAAATCCTATTCCTGCCTCCTCCTAAGCTGGACTATCTGTTGACAGACCCCTGGCCTCAGTCTGGCTCTCTTACACTGGTCTATATTTGGAGCAAGGCTCTCTGACATGTCTGAACTCTGCTGTCTGCTCTGGAAATGGAAAAACAAGGGTGATCCATCACAGAGGCGGGTGCTTCAGAGAGGCAGGTACACAAATGTTGGAATCAAAGAGTGCTAGGAAGCAGCTGGGGTATTCTGGCCTCCAGGAACCATCAAGGAGCGGAGAGTGGTGCAGGATGTGCACCCCATCGCTGAGAAACCTGCAAATATAGCTCGTTTGTGGTAGGAAAATTCACCAGCTTTAGGGCTGCTTCACAGTGCAAAGCCTCGAGCAGGCCTCCAGCTGCCCTGGCAACACAGCTGGCAGGTCACCTTGAAGCAGCCAGTGCTGCCAGTGACAGCAGCACTGACAGGCAGACAGGTCACTGATCCCTACGAGGACTTGGAATATCTGCTGTAGGAGAAAGGTTTGCTGCTGATCACAGAATCCCAGGATGGGTCAGTGTGGAAGGGACTGTAATGGGTCATCTGGCCCAAACACCCCACGCAGGCAGAGCATATGGTGCAGGGTTGAGTCCAGACTGTTCTGGAATATCTCCAGTGAGGGAGACTCCAGACCCTGCCTGGGCAGCCTGTTCAGGGCTCAGGAACTGCACAGGGAAGAACTTCTTCCTCATGTTCAGGTGGAACTTGCTGGTTCCAATTTCCTGCCAGTTCCTCTTGTCCTACTGCTGGGCCCCACAGAGCAGAGCCTGGTCCCTGCTCTGAGCCCTCCCTGGCAGACATTGGTAAGGTCCCCTCTCAGCCATCCCTTCTTGATCATCTCCTTTCAGACCTTAACTACCCTAGAAACAAGAGGCCACTTTTCCTTGAGCTATGGATGGGCCCACAGGTGTCAGCACTGCCCCAGGCAAAGCACCTGAGGTGACACACTGTGACAGACTGTGGGTCTGCCTGCAGCAGAACCAGCTGCTGCTGGGGGCTCAGATTTGGAAGGCTGTGGAACAGGATTAGGATTATCATTTTTCACACAACATAGAAGAGCAAATCTGCTCTAGATCTTTGGGGACTTGCTGCAGCTCTCTTGCACATCTCTGTCACATCTGCCCAGCTGAGCGTTGCATTCTCTCAATAAAACAGATGGAAGATTATTCTGCATAGGATCCTGAAGGAGGAAGAATTTATTTTATGTTTCCAGGATATATTCCTGGGTGTCAAGGCTCTGCCCAAGGCACTGTTAAACACAAAGCAATCACTCAAGTCTGTGGAAAAAAAATTGCACGGAGTAATTTCTCACTGCTAACAGCAAACTCAGCTTAGAGAAGTTTGGAGTACAGGAAGTCTGAAATCATCACGGAATCACAGAATGGTTTGAGTTGGAAGGCGCCTTAGAAGTCATCTCATTCCTACCCCCTGCCATGGCAGGGACACCTTCCACTGTCCCAGGCTTCTCCAAGCCCTGGCCAACCTGGCCTAGGACACTGCCAGGGATCCAGGGGCAGCCACAGCTGTTCTGGCACCCTGTGCCAGGGCCTGCCCACCCTCCCAGGGGAGGATTTCTTCCTAATATCCAATCTAAACCTGCCCTCTGTCAATTTGAAGCCATTCCTCCTTGTCCCATCACTCCATGTCCTTGTTAAACATCCCTTTCAGGCCCTCCTGTAGCTCTTTTATGTACTGAAAAATGTTCCAAGGTATAAGAAACCAGCTTGTAACCTCTCCTTAAAACAGGGCACAACCTCTGTAAGACTGCCTTGTCTTCTCAATACTCTAGAATAATGAACAGTTTTTGCCACAAAGCTAAAACTCCCACCAGGATTTCAGAAGGACTTTGTTTGTTTTTTTAAGGTGATAATTCATGTAAATAAACCACCCCTCATGACCATTTAACATTTAACTTATTATACCATTATCCTAATTTATATTTTGTTAAGCCTTAGGGGATTTAGCTGAGAGCACAGATCCATTGCAGCAAGTGCTATAAAGACACAGTAGAAAGCAGTCCTTGCTTCAATGAATTTACAGTCTGAATAGACAAAAGGCAGGAGAAAAGCAAAATTATTCTCCAGGCCCCACCAAAACAGCCAATAAACTTGCCCCCACTTCCTGCTGACTTGTGCTCCAGAACGTCAGCTTTCATTAAAAAAAGCAACAACAACAAAAGCCATTTCTAGCTCCCGTGGCTGTAAAAAGACTCATGAAGACACATTAAATCAGTGCAGTCTCATTCACCCAACTATGCAAATGACTTCAGAGAGAGACACAGCCATTCATCTCTGACAGGGAGCAATTACACATTTCTGCAGCTCCAGAACTCTCCTCTGCAATCCAGCAACTCTTAGTCCATATCTCCCTGTCTTACTTCATCCAACCTGAAGTGGTGACTTATTTATTCTCCAGTTTTCCCACACCCAATACACAGGAATATGCTTTTTTTTATCCCTATTGCATGCAGTCAGAGACTAAAAGCTCTGTCTGTCACACCTGGTGTCCTTCTTACCTTCTGTAGCAGAAGCACAGCACAGTTAGAAGAGGAGTCTGAAGTGAACTGGCACCAAGGCCCAGGGGAATAGGCCAGTGGGAATATGCAGAGAGAGGAAAAAAACCCCAAGCAAAGCCTCCACCTTCCACAGCAATATCCCCTCCCAAGAGCATGTGTCCATGAAACTTCCAGCCTTGGGGACAGAGGGAATTACATGGAAAGGAACAAAGCAACCGTTACCACGTTCATAGAATCACAAAGTGGTTTGGATTGGAGGGGGCCTTAAAGATCATCTGGTTCCAGCTCCTGTCATGGGCAGGGACACCTTCCACTAGACCAGGTTGCTCTGGGCAACTTGTACCAGGGCCTCACCACTCCTATTTCTTCCTAATATCCCATTTAACCCTGCCCTCCTTCAGCTGGAGGCCACTCCCCCTCGTCCTGTCACTCCGTGCCCTTGAGAATGGGACACTGTTCAGGTTTGTACCACACAACATGGAAAGCACCCTTGAGCATCCCCACGTGCAGACAGAGCTTTTGTGACTTCAAAGTCAGTGCTTGTGCCAAAACTTGATCTTCCTGAGTGAAACCAGTGGCGTCCCACCACTTCATCCTCTTTCCCAATAGCACATGTTATGCATTAACAAACTTCCCCTGTAAGTATGGAAAGCACAGACAGGTCTTCAAAACAGACCAAACCCCAGCCCTGTCTTCTCATCTTGAAAAGACGTGGCCAATCAAGGTGGTGTTGGGAACACTGAACATTCGGGAGCAGACCAGTGCTTCCCCCACCTGCTGGCATGCTCCAGGCAGATTCAGCTCTGACAACTTTACCTCCCTTGCCAGCAGGAAATAAATCTTGTGGTTTTAGAGTTGGAGAGTGAATCCATATTCAGTTAGGAATTTATGGTGACTTTATGGATCCCACAAATGCTTCACTACCACCATTTTCTGGAAACTGTACAATTCCTGCAGTTCATTCACTGTGTTCAATTGCCTTTTTTTTAAGGGAAGCACTTCTAATTGCCTTTTTACAGATATGGGTTTCTGTAGAGGATAGAACATGCTCATAGTGTATAAAATGTCACCATTGCCTTTTCAACTATAAATGGCCTTAATAGCCAGTTTTAATTTCCCCAGAATATTTGTCCTAAGAGGTCAAATCTGTCCCTCCTGTGACTCAATGGACGAACACCAAAGTGTATTTGATAAAATAACCCTGTTGCTAAAATTCAAACAAAATTTTCCCATACAATTCCTACCATCTCACAAGGGTCCTTTCCTCTCAGCTGCAGTGAAATGTAGCACTAAGCACAAATACCTGTGCAGTCTGCTCTGATTTACAGCCATGCAAACAACAGTTACCAGCCCTTGCGTCCCCATGGCTGTTTGTTTGTTGTTGGGTGGGTTTTTCTTGGCTTTAATATTGCATCAGATTGTTTCACTCTTTCCCTGGGAAGCATTTGTACACGTTTCTGCACCACAAACACTGCAAAGCCAGTATCAATTTTCTTCCTCTCTATTAGCCCCTCTGGTACCTTTACATTAACCCAGAATGAATCACTGGCCTCCCAGTCATTTCTTGCTCTATCCAGCACTTGAGAAATGGTGTAACTCACATTTTGGAGCAGGCCTGGTTCCTGCAGACGGGTGTGATGGCTCACGCTTCCTCTGAGGACTCAGCCCCTCCACACAGCCCCTGGCAGCTCCTTCCCTTTTTCTCCCAGCTCCGCATCCAGTGTGCTGCCAAAAAATCTCCACTGCAGCCAGTGCCACGCACACAAGGAATGGCGAGGTGACTCCAGTCCTCCCAGCAGCATTATTTTCCACCAGCCAGGGGCAGTTCAGAGTGTCAGCTTTCAGTGTCAGCTTGGTGTCCTTTTTCAGTCCAAATTGCTCATCTTTTTCATCAGCTCGCTCTGTCGCCCTGTCCAAAGAGAGACACGTGTACCCTGTGATGTGGACAAAACCAGACAAAAGGCTCAGCACACACAAGCTGAGCCAAAGTTTAACAAGCTGTCCAACCATGGCAAACTCTGGGCAACCTAATAACAAAAAAGAGCCCTTAAATGCCTGTATTAGAGCAGTAAAATGCGAGTTTTGTTTAGATTGTAGCACGCTCAATGCCTCCTTCCCAGTGGTGGAAAGAATGTGGGAATGCACAGGATGTATCAGTGACCTGAGGATTCAGATTCTGAATCCTGCTGGGCCAGCAGGAAAGAAAAACCCACCAGTGTCTGCTCTTCTTACCGGGGTCCCAGAGCAGACAAAAACCCATGACAGTAAAGACTGAATATTTGTTGTCTTCCTCTGCATCACCACCAGGTAACTGCAGAAAGACCCATGTCACACTCGACACATTCAGCATCTCCTCTTGGCCCTAGAAATGTCACCCTCAAAGCCCAACAAACACTGTCCCAGGTGACTTTTTCCCTCACTATGGGAATAGTGGCATCAACACAGAGAGACACTGAACAACCCACAAAGCTGGAGGGTGTCTAATAGGTGTGTGTCCTTGCATACCAGAACACAACTGAAAGGAAATTCAGTCACTATTTCAGGAGCAATGAAAACAGCAAAAAGGAACAAATTCATTTAAACAAAATAACAGGGCCTAGGAGAGAAAATACAATTTTTTCCGTCTTCCTGGGCAGAAGTCTTCTTATTTCATCGGCCTTACTCACTCCACTCTCAGAAATGTTGTTATCCCCACTTAACTCGTGAGAAACTGGGGCGTAATAGAAGTAAGTTGTTTCTGAAAGGCCATGCAAGGTTTGTATGGCAGAGCAAGAATAAAATATTTACGGCATTAAACGCCCAGGCCTTTTTTCCTTCAGGCACTGGTGGGCTGAGGTATTGACTTCTACAGCAAATCAGCCCTGACAACTTCTGTAAATCTGTCTCACGACAAGGTTATTAGGATCCGCTCACTACAAAACATGGCATAAATCTGCCCCTTACAGTCTGAGGAGAAGGTGTAGATTTGGGTATTAAAACCACTGAAATCTCCCATTAGAGACCCCCAAGCCTCATGAAACACATCTGTTCCTCTCAGGGCCTGACTTTCAGATCGCTGAGGTCCACACAAAACTTAATTTGAGTTAATACATTTGGAAAATACAAGACTGAGATTCAAGAAATGCAGCTTTGGTCCACAGTTTTGGCATGAATCTTGTGTTGCTTTTGGCCAAGCGAGCCCCCTCGCCTGCCAGGCTGGAATAGCTGCTGTCTTGTCTCCTTAGCTCCCAAGTTCTTCATGGAGAGGCTCATCCCTACAGGAATACACAGGCACCGGAGCTCAAGCCCTGAACAGGAGGATCTGGGAGTCAGGTCACTTAAAATACAGCTTGAAATGACCTCAGACACATTCTGATATCCCACAGAATTCCGCTGTTAGCTAAGGTTTGGATCAGGGGGTTTTTTTGGTGAAAATTCTGGCTGGAGTCTCATGGAAAATGCCTGAGGGCTCCCCACGATGAGGAGTCAGCGTGAAGTGAGGGAACATCATCACTGAGCCCCCACTGGTGCCTCAGCCCCCCCAAAGCCACTGCGCTGCTGCCTCCTTGAGCCCTCTCACCTGCACAACGCAGCCAGAGCCACGGGCAGCACCTCTCCAGGGGGCTGCAAGGGAACAGCCCAGCACATGCCACATGACCGTGCTGCTAGGAATGCCAACTGCACTGAAGGGCCCGCGTGAGCGCTCCGCTGGTAACACACTGCCCGCGCGTGCCAACCCAACGCAAATCCATTCGAGTGGACTTCCTGTGGCCTTTTCTTTACAGAGGGGAAGTCTCCCCCATTCTCTGGGCTGATGAGAGCGGCTGCTTTCCCTTCTAATCTTGATTGCCTATTATCAGCAGCCCCATTTACAGAATACCCTTTTGCCTCGTGTCTCCCAAGTAGCCCAGTTTTCCATGGGCACGTGGCAGAGGAAGACACGGAGCACTCAGTTAGTGGCATTTCAATGTGCCTTTTGCAGCACGCTCCTACACTTGGGATAATCTAATTACACAGGGCAGGAACCTCACACAACCATATATTTTCCTTAGACCCTGTTGCCATCAGCTACTTTTACTCCTCATTGAAACAGAGTCCCCCTCTCTTTTTTTATTTCTTCCTCCTTTTTTTTTTTTTCCACATCGTTAAAAATTTATTATTTAGACTGATGATGACATCATCTGGAAAGGGACCCAGGCTGTGGTCATCAGGGCCTTTTTCTGCATTACAGAGAAGCAGTTTCTCCTCTCTCCCTTGCAGATCATTAATTTTTAAAATAGAGTTTTGCTTTAAATATATACAGCTCGTTTTGCTTTCAGCTGATGAGTCAGGGGAACTGTCTTTCAGGCAGGTCAGGTGCCCCCTGTGCCATGCTTCCTGCCCAAACCAGCACACGCAGACCCCAGAGAAGCTCTGGCTTCAGGACCCTGCAAGGAACAAGAGGGTGTTTCTGTGTAAACAAACAAATAATTGTATTTACAGGCTGCCCAGCTTTGCTCTGCCATTCATCCTGAAGTGGCTTGGAGAACACAAGCCTGGCCCTGCAGATGCTCCTCAGGGATGGGATCTGCTCAGAGTTGCCTGCAGAGATTTTGTTTAAGGGAAGACTCTGAAATACAGCTCTTCCACAGGGAATGTGTGCGGGTCTCAGCCCAGTATGGGTGTATCTCCCCCCACCACATCGAGTTTTTGTGGGGACTCTTCCATGAATCCTGACACTGCCCTTTTCAGCACTGTGGTTTCCTTTTCCCCTGCAGGCACCAAGTGAGGTCTCTGCATTATCTGGAGGATTACACCAAGGGCTGACAAAGCGAATGCTATTTGTGGGAGGCACTGCTGGCATCCTAAACCACATCCCTTGCAACCAGATGGAGCAGGCAGACGTGCACGGGAGCACCTGTGCTCTGCAGGTTGGCTGAGAGCAGCACCAGCCCCTGAGGCAGCACACAGAACCCTCCAGGAGGTGATGGCATAATCTGACATGGGCACCTCACAGTTGGGATCTAGGATGGAGCAGATGGAGCCTGGAAACGGAGAAGCTGCAGAGAGAGGTTGGACTTGATCTTGAAAATTTTTTTTCAACTTAAATGATTCTGTGATTCTGTGAGCTGTATGTCTGTAGAGTCCTTGTTTGCAGGGAAACACCTCTGTCCCTGCAGAGCCCATCATCCAGATCTTGGCTTGATGGAAGCAGGAGCTCTGGGTAGCACAACTGCATTCATCCACCTAAACTTTAATTCAGCCCTAAATCTACAGGTACTGGTTGTTCCTTGTATCACCTGGGGGGAATCCACAATTTTTCTCAACTGCAGCTGTTTCTTCACCCCTTATACACACAAATCCCTGCAAGCATTTCTCTATTTAAGGCAGTATTTTCCTGCTCCTTCAAATAAAACAGATTTTATCACCCCCATGCCCATCCAGGTATTCACAGAAGCACATGGAATCAGGAGGAGAGTGCAGCCACCTTGGAAACACTTTAGCAAGACACAGCAATTGAGGAGGAAGGGACAATATGCATCTTACCTGAATGAGGATGCAGGACACACTTAGAGATCTGGGTATGAGCATCACTTACATTTAGACACCTACCCTAGACTCTGTTGTGAGACTCCTGCACACTTAGTGATCAGAAAAAAACAAACTTCCAGAGGGAAGTAAGAAAAGAAGCTTAATTTAGATGCACTCTCCCTTCATTGACTCAATGGAGAAAGAAAGTGATGGAGAGAGCCTCCTAAATAAGGTGTTATAAATAGCTGCCATCAACACATAGGAGAGACTCACTTGAATATGTGTCTGACCAGGGCAAGGTTTGCTCATCCAGCACAGTGAAAGCAGCCACGAGTTCTTTAATGAGTGCAAGTGGCTTCAGCTTTGGTTTTAGGTTTACTCCAAGCACAACACCAGTCCTCAAACTGTGCTGGTGCACGGGTTCAGGACAGGTCCATGAAGAACAGTGCTCCCCATTCAATAATGTCCAGCTATTACCTTCTTTAGTGCCTTGTTTTTCACTGAATTTTCCACATCCTAGAACAGGCCCATCCCTTAACTGGTGAGCACTCAGAAGCTTCTGAAATCCTAGCATGGAATGCATGGGTTTAGGTTTAAGGAAAGGGATTTGATAGCTCTTTATTACGCTATTGTATTATTTTCCATAACTCTCCAGTAGACAAGGAAGGCTGTCAGAGCACGTACATAGAAACCAGTGTCACACTTCTCTTCTGAGAAGCAAATGAAAAGGTCAGAGGTATGAACTGGCTGTTACACCGACATATGTTGTAATATTTTCTTGGCCTCAGTGATCCAGTAACACAGTTCAACAAACTCTGTCAGAACAATCCACAATGAGTTGCTCGCTCTCCAAATCCTGCTTTCCCCTCCAGCATCTCCACCTGACTGCTTGCAGGTCCTCAGCTCCCTCCCCACCCTCTGAGCTTCCCAGGGATGAGCTATAGAGCATGCAATAACCCTTCCTATTGGGCTGGAACAAAACAAAACGGATGGGAGAGATGGAGATGAAACAAAGAACAAAAAGAGACAGCACAGTCAAATGTGTTTCACTGCACTTCAAAACCTACAAGAAGTATTCTCCGAACACAATTTCTCCAGGGGAGAGCAAGGGCAGCGAAGGGAGGGTAAAATGCCATATGGAAAGGAGCAAGCTACCTCAGGGTGCAGATAGGCTCTATACTATGGACATTTTTAAGGGAAAAAAAAAATAAAAATCTCTAATTCAAATGATAGCAGTGCATCCCTTTCAAAACCCAGCATTTTACCAACACCTCCTGACTCTGATTCTCCTATTTACTCCTCAAACTCGGAGTCCCTCTTTCCCAGATGTCCTTCTATCTTCCACAGAGGACCTCTGCCACCTCCACCACCAGCCCCTCTGCCCTTGCCCAGGGCCTGCTCTTCAAACCCTCACAGCCCCACTGGGCAGGAACCCTCCCACTATCCGCCACGAGCCTGTGAATTGGGTCCTAATTGTGCTGCTGGAGGAGAGAGTAAGGTTTTATATGCAGCAAAAAGAAGTTAAAATGAATTAGATTATGGTCATATTAATTCAGGGCACCCACCCATTCCTTTCATTAGCTTGATTCTCCTGCTGCTGTAGCAATCTATAAATGTTACAAGCTTTAAATGCTCTATGTACTTTAAGCTTTATAGGAGACTACTACTATTAACAGTTCCACAAGCTGGGAGGAAAGGGAGATGCTGTTCAGGGTTATATACGAGCCTGTCAAGGCCATGGATGTACAATCTTATGCTAAACGTTCCCAGAACTTGGGATGAGGCTTCCAGATACTTCATCTCCAACAGCTCCCAAGGTGACATCCAAGGCAACATTTCCAAGACTGCTCAGGTCCCACCAGCAGTGTGTGGCACTTTCCACCTTTCTGGCCATTCCTTGCCTGGGATGAAGACATGAGTGTGACCACGTCCCAAACACCGGGCGACTCAGCAGAACTCTTCCCCTGCAGCCCAGACAACCACAAGTGTGTGGTTTTCAGGAGAGTTCCTTGAACTTCTGAACTCTACTTTTTTTCTCTTAGGGGGGGAATTAAGTGGACTTAGTCACACAGAGCTTCAGTCAGGGGTCTTTGAAGAGAGGAGCTGGCAGTGATAACACTCCATGTGGATGTGTGGGGAGGCATTTTTTCCTCTTAGTCCTTAATACCATGTTCAGCTTCTCAATGAGAAATAAAACAGGAATGAGGGCAGCAGCTTTCCCATGGAGATGAAATCACTTCTTCCTAATCACCACTGGAGCCGTGGCAGCAGGAGACCATCGGGTCACAACCTAATACCTTTTCCACTCATAAATTTCTAGATATCTCTAATAATGGGATATCTCAGTTTACTGGAGCTGGGCTTTTGTCTGTTAGTTTTTCTCAGAGCAATCTTATGGAAAAACAACCTCTTCACAGGCAGCACCAAGAACTTAGGGGAGATTTATCTCAGCCACTGACTGACCATAAATTCCATATTTACACCTATAGCCAGATGGGTAAACAATTAAGTACAGTCATTTGAAAAGTCAAATATCCATCAGGTTTTCTGTAACTGAAGATGAGACGGAAGTACATCGGCATCAAGTCTCGGCACGCTTTCCAGGAACACAACTGTGCTGCTTTTTGTTATCTTCCAGAAACAAATCAGGACAAAAACTGATCAGCAATAGTTTCTCTCCCATTTTATAAATGAAGAGCATTTCTCCAAGCCAAAGTTTTCTGTCATTACCAGCAGCTGCCTTATAATCAGATGCCCATTCTCAGCCTTCCACCTCAACAGGAGAAAGTCTCAAAACACCCGTTTCAGATGAGGGTACGTTTCGTAACCAAAACACACAACTGCAATAGGGGAAAAAAACCAGAAGCACTTGCTCACAGTAATAACTATTTTCCTTTCCTCTTAAAGCAACACAATGAAGCAATTACTGTACTCAGGGCTTCCAAGGGCTTCTGCAGCCAAAGCAATTGGCTGGGAGGCTCAGAGGGGGCTGGAGCTGTGGCACAAGGAAAAGAAACAACTCCTACCAGATATGATTCACTGACAACAAAAACATCCCCATGGTACCTCTTGCTTTCCATGGGATGAGGGCAGGTTTTCCACCAGCGAGGTTTTTCAGATTAGAGGAATTTTTCTGTAATGGGAGATGACATAGGTGTTGGTATGAAAATAGGAAGGACCTCAAAGGTTACAGCTAAGCTGGGAGTCTCCTTGTACCTGAACCATCAGAGATCCTCAGAAAACTCCTTGTGGTCCCAGGAGGACACCCTGCATGGGAAACCCTTTAATTTGCTTGAGAAAGGAGAATACGTTCAGGGGTAATTATCTCTCTGGAATTATGGAGAACGTAACGGAGAATATATGAATAAACATAGACTGGTTCTTGTTAGCAGTCTATTGCTGGACACTCGGCACAGGGAACCAACCCATTAGACCAAGGAACATCATATAAATTAGAAATAGATTAAAGAACATCGTGTAATGTATTCTGTCTCCAGGCAACAAATTATGTGACTCATCAGACCCACTTTATATGTATATATTCTAAAACATGTCTTCAGTTCCGATGGCCTTTGGCACAGAGCTTTGCTATGAGTGTGCCTCTAAATCTGTATTTGTTTTAAAAGTATTAAAAAGGCAGAATTGGCAGAGACTTCTCCATTTAGCTTGCTTGGCACTTTCCTTTAGAAAAGGTTCATTAAGTCTTTTTTTTGGAAACTTCGAAAAATTATGAGACAACCGCTATAAAATTAAATTGAAGGACAGGCAGGTGGGAGAGAAATACTATTACCATTTTTCTCCATGTCAGCAGGCACTAATAGTTCAGTGTTTTATATTATAACACATGAGCTTTTGTAATTGTCTCCCAGAGATGAAAATCTGATGAGACAGAGCCGAGGCCGGGGGTGTTTGAGGTTTCTGCCTGTCATCCTGTGGAAGTTTTCTTAATATCCAGGTTGTTGTATCTCAGTGGGGAGCCTGGTGCCGCAACACTGGATGCAGTTAAAGGTTGTGTTGGTCTGAAAAATGATTCAATTATTGTATAATACATTTGAAGCAGGATTTCGACATGAGGTTACGTGTTTTTGTGACTTTGACTCACACATGGTGCTCCCAGCTCACGATGAGTTCAACCAGAGATGTGAGTGGCTGGTGTGTCTTGGAGCCAGGCTTTTTTAAACCATCACTCAGTGGGTGCTATTCTTATGAGCAACAGCAGATCATTTCTTCTACCCCCCAGTCATGCCAACACAATAAATGGAATGGTCATTTTATACCCAAAATGTGCTTTGGAGGAGTAAACAAAGAGAAGCATGAAACTAAGATACAAAATGTTAATATTGCCTGACTTTTTTTTTTCTTTTTTTTTTTTTTTAATAGACAACGGAACAATGTGAAAAAGCATAAACACTAATTTAACTGCCCTTTCAAATTAATGAATTAATCAAAAAGAGTAGGTCTAGATTAGGTAATGGAAAAGAATATTCCCTGGGAGGGTGGGGAGGCCCTGGCACAGATGCCCAGAGCAGCTGGGGCTGCCCCTGGATCCCTGGCAGTGTCCAAGGCCAGGCTGGACAGGGCTTGGAGCAGCCTGGGACGTGGAAGGTGTCCCTGCCATGGCAGAGAGGGGGTTGAGAAGAGCTTTAATGTCCCTTCCAACCCAAATCACTCTAGGATTCTATGTTTCTATGAATCTGCCATGGAAGAAAGGTCTATTAATCCCAAATTTCTAGTACTGGATAAAATCAGACCTAGACAGAACAATTCATTAAAGAGAAACCCATGGCATTGGCAGGAATAGTACAGACTGTTGAAAAAGGTCAGGAAAATGCATAAAACTGCTGCAATAACATAGCTTATAAAGACTGTTATCTTATAAAAATACAAGGAAATATAAGAAATTACAACAGCATACAAAAGTTAAAGCTAAAAAATGCCATTGCACGCCAACTTTTTCTATCCCATCTGACACTGCTCACAAATTTTGTACACTGAGGAGTAGAAAAGCAGAGAAAATGAGAAAATATTTTCTTACTTTTTTCTTTTCTCCAGATCTCATCATTTTGATGGTATTTAGAAGAATGAGAAATTTCTATCACCTCAGCTCATCAGATAAACAACAGTCAGTGTAGCCTAAACTTGATATTTTTCATCTGTGGATGTTTCCCCCTCCTAAAACAGATGTGAAGGACCTAAAAAATTCCCATGCAAATGGCTATCCCTTTCTTTTATACACTTAATTTTGAAAATGGTACCTTAACTGAGCAGCAAGAATCCCACCTGCCTGTCACCAGCACATCACCTGATAATGCCAGACTGAAGTGGAGCAATACATAGCACTGTCCCAAAAGATCTGTTGATTCATCAATGCTTATGCTTTCCTTTCAATAGCAAATATCTCCTTTTGTCTCAAATAAACCCATGGAAATACAGCCACCCTTAATGTCAATAAATTACATTTTGTGTACTTCATTCTCATGCCAATGGGAAAGATGTTGTGAGAAGAGTAGTTTGAGAATGGTGAAAGAGAATTGCAATTAATCTGCCAGAAAGAGTTATGGTAAATATTATTATTATGATTATTAATGATTTGTAAAGCGCTGTAAATCTCCATGACAGTAATTATGATGTTTTGTATATATAAATTTGGCATTCTGCATACACAAGCACTTGGGCTTGAACTCTTCCTAGATCATTAGGAAATTAGAGGTCATATCATCGGTCACTTGAAAAGTAATTTCCTGCAGATTTCCAGGCCATTCTCGGATTTATCCTCGCTCTAAGAAGGTACCAATGATTTCTCCCCAGGCGCAGGAGCTCACACAGAGGCTGTCGTTAACAGCCTTTTCAGTGCAGCACCCGGCCCTGCACAGGACCCAGGGCTCTGGATCCCCTCTGGGCCAGCCACAGGGGAGAGCAGGGTGGGTACAGCCAGCCAGGGAGGAGGAGGTGGCAGGCTGAGGGCCCATGTTCACTTTGGTAGAGTTTCCCAAAATAAACTGAATCTGTGGAAAGCATTAATTTCCAGGGGCCTACTCTAGGCCGTGTGTCACTTGATGCATTGAGAGGAGCAGTGGGATTGCAATGTTCTGCTGTTCTCATGTCAATCCCCCATTTGAGAAAATTCTCCAAAAAGGGGGTTCTGCTGCTTCCCAGCTCCATTTCTCAAGGTTTGGACTCAGATCTCTGGAAATCTGTGATTTCAGGTCGGGGATTCCCATAAAGCATGACTTGCGTTACCCAGAGAAGCTGTGGCTGCCCCTGGATCCCTGGAAGTGTCCAAGACCAGGCTGGATGTGGCTTGAAGCAGCTTGGGAGGTGTCCCTGCCCATGGCAGGGGTGGGATGAGATGAGATGAGCTTTAAGATCCCTTCCAACTCGAACCATTCTGTGACTCTATGAAAGAGGCAGCTTCCTCTCTCCTGCAGGGAATCAATAACCTTTCTGCTGGCAGTGGTTCAGCTGAGTTTGGTGCTCTGCCCTCTTTTTCAGTATATTCTTCCTCTGGTGATAAGTAAAAGGGACATTACAAGTCAATTCCATTGCAGATTAAACCAAATCACCCTCAGCTCAGCTAAATCAGCAGTTTCTGAAGTCTAAATGCCAGCCAGAAATAATTCCCCTCTTCCATCTCTTCCATCAGAACACCCTACCTTTCATCCCAGCCAGAAGCACTGCTCCCTGCACTCCTGGGAGCAGCCATGGGATGTGCAGGGGGATAGAGAGTTTGCAGGCTCTCGATAAAATACAGCTTCTATCAAGGAATGTTCACTTGGAGGTTCAACCCCTGACAGAGACTTGGAAACCAAGCAATAATTCTGATGTTGTACCTCACTATACAATGACAAGGAGTGCCCGAGCAAGCTGAGATCTGACATGACATTATTTGTCTATCAAAAAATAAAAATATAATAAAATCGAAACCACTGGGGACACTTTACCCGCTCTATTATGACCGAGTTCAATAGCTCTGTGATTCCAAGCTCTGGAGTGATGGCTTTATGAGGACATCAAAAGCACTGAGCCTGACCAAGCCTCCTGGATACACACATGCTTCTCCTACAAGGAGCCACAGGCGGCTGCAGGCAGTGTCCATTGGGAGCTTCCCAAAAGAGAACCCTTCCTGAATTATGAGGGCCCCCCCCACACACACACACACACTCAACTTCACAGCCCATTGCTTTCCCAGGAGCAGAGTCTGTGCTGTCTGCACCAAGGCAATATATCTCTTTATGGCCTGCCAGTGACTTTACAGAGAGATAAACAAAGCTTTTAAATCAAAAGGAGACGGAGCAGAAGAAAAAGTTTGGCACCCCGGGACATAACGCCGCTGTTTGTGCTTTAACCCTTCATGAAAAACAGGGAAGCAGGGAGTTTCTTATGCAGGATCTGCCAAGGGAATGACCACAGGAGAAATGGGAAACCCAAGGGTGGAAATTCAAGGAATTCTCCTAAATGTTAACAATTACGTTAATATCTGCGTGCAGTGAAGGAAAGGACCTGCGTTCATTTAAAATGCTCTGAGAAATGGATATGGCACCAAACTGAGCTGCAGGATGTGGCAATGGTTTGAGCTGTAGGACAAACGGCCTTAAAGCAGAACAGCCGGAATTTTCTATAAGGACATGGAATAAATCTGCCTTACCTGCACTGACTGTAAGTTTGGGGGAGCAAGGAGGAACACCCACTTCATGTGCACAGCATCAAGAATGAGATTGCCATCAAGGTCAAGTCTGTGGGGGTTCTGTGAAGTAAATAACAGCAAAATAATACCAAATCACCTCATACTGTCCTGATCTGCTTCTCAACTGTGGAGCCTTTTGGACAGCCAGTGTCACGTAGATCCTTCAGTGGCTCCATCAATGACTGGGTTTAATTTCCATTTAATTTTGACTGGTTCAAATTTCCATTCAATTTCAGAATTGAATGGAAAGTTGAAATTTTTAAAGGAATAGAAATCCAGAGCTACTACAAGCAAAGAATCAGGAGGACCCAAAGTATTCCAGTGGCTCATTTCTTTAAAACCATCATTTCCCTGCCACACAACCTGTTTCATGGATCTGGGCCATAATGTGTACATTTGGTGCTTGGAGAAGGTTCAAATCCATTAAAAATCATCTCTCCCTCTACACCCATATTATCTGAAAATTTCTTCACCATTTCACTGAAGAGTGAATTTGCTTGAGGTTTGCTTTCATTCCCACCTAGAAAATGTCTGTCTGTAAAGACAAAAAAATTCTCCTTTGTATCCCAAGAGGAGCTAATCCAAATATTGCTCAGCAGCCTCTGCTGTACAGAAGTGAAAAGAAAGTTTGTGTGAACAGATTCATGGGACCAGCTCATTCAATTTCAGGAAAAAACAAGAAAGAAGAGGGTGAGAGTTTGTCACTCATATAAGCCAGGCTCTGCTTTTTTGTACCAACTGGATCATGCCAGATGCTTTGAGAGGTGTGCACAAAGTGTTTGAAAAGTCACCAACTTGTACATGAAAAATGTTATGTATGCTGTTATTTCTTCACCTTCAGCCCCTGTTAGCAGGCAAAAAGCCTTCCACATACGAGAGAATATCTCCTAAGAAGGCAGAGGCTTTCACTAAAATTCTAACCCATGTGAACCTATCCTACATCCACCTTCCCAAATCCCAGCCCAGGCCATGCTGCTGCATTAAAAGTCTTGTTTCAGACCAGGTTCCTACATAAGATGATTTGCAAAATTCAGAGCTAGAATGGGAATGAAGCTGCAAATCCTTCCCCCTGCTGGGATGCTCAGAGCTTTCCCTCACTCAAATTGCACAGCAGCTGAACCCCAGCAGCTTCAGTGGGGACCAATCCTGATTCTACCTAGGTGAAAGTCCAAGACCAGAAGCCTAAACTCAGACCAAAGTAGAACAGATTTTCCTTCTGTCCCTGACCACAAATCTCTCCAGAGCAATCCCATCATCTCAGCACAAAAAGTTGCTTCTCAGTATTTCTACCTGTTTTCACAAGTTTTCTCATCCCAAACTTGAAACACATAAAAGCAATTCCATATTCTTCTGTTTGTTGTGGGTTTTTTTCTTTCTAAGTTATTATTTATAGAATTTTGGGGTGATTTCTTTCTCTGTGATCACAGCTGAACTTCCTACTGGCCCAGGGGGACTAGAGAGCATTAACTTTAAATGGCCTCATAGATGCAGCCATGGCCTCAAGCCAGCACTAATTTCCAATCTTGTTATGCTGAAGAAAGAGAGAGAAGGGAAAATAAAAAAGGAAAAAAGGCAAAGAATAAGAATGCAAACCAGAAAAACCAGAAATATCCCATAATGTTAGTGAGAATTGGAAAGCCCTGGAATTGGAAACCTGTTGGTGGTTTCAGTGACAGGTTTAAGTTTCTAAAAAAAAAAAAAAGAAAAAGAAAAAGAAAAGCAGAAGAATTTGGACTGTTTAAAATGAAAGTGAATATTTTTCCTCAGACACAGAACATCCTTGTGACATTCAGGTCTTTGCGTTCTGCAGGCAGGATGGAATTTTACTGACCAAATACAACATCGTCACTACATGAGTACAACAAACATTTGTGAAAACATATTAAACATGTCATAAATTAACTGAATTTGGGAGTTGTAAACGCTCACTTGAACTTGAACAACGCTCACTTGAACAGCTCTTTGATTTCAACAGCATATCCTGATACGTGGATACCCAAATTCACCCCTTAACTTGGAAAAGGAGTGGCTTTTTAACTCCTTTTGCATTTTCTAAACTCTACTGCGCCCATTTAGTCTGCTCTCCAACCCTTCCCTGAGAGTGGATGAAAATTAGACACATCGGGAACAAGGAAATATTCTGCAACACCTTCCCAAAACCTCTCACTTTCCAAACTCAGCCTTTTACAACACTGGGGGAAAAAACGGACTTTCAGCAAGTTCTTTTTAAGACTAAGTAAAACTTTATATCACACGAGGAGCAGACACAAATCAAAATAAAACTCCAAGAGGAATTTAGCAAGGAAGTATGGAGTTACCCACATACGCATTTGGCCAAGAAAATGGAGATACTCTTGTAAAGAGCAGCGTGACCGCAGTGCCGGGCCGGCAGCGCCAGGGCTTGGCTCTTCTCCTGCCAAAGGGGATGGGAGTCTGGAGCTCAAGGCGTGGACTGTGGACAGGAGGAGCACCATTTCCCTCCCAACAGGTCTCTACACGGCCAGGGAGTGGGAGGATGGCTGGACTGCTCGTAGCACAGGACTAGAGGATGTTGGCATCTTCCCGTTTTTCCCCACTGTGGTGCCCATCCAACCTTCCCATCCAGCACCTCGGCCCAGGAGGAGCCAGCACTGCTCGCCTTATGGTTTGGATTTCTGTGCGTGGGTGGAGTCACTGAATCCCAGAATCACTGAGCTTGGAAAAGACCTCCCAGCCCATCGAGTCCTACCTGTGCCTGGTCCCCACCTTGTCACCGGCCCAGAGCACTGAGTGCCATGTCCAGGCATTCCTCGGACACTTCCAGAGATGGGCACTCCAAACCTCCCTGGGCAGCCTGTTTCAATGCTTAACAGTGAAAAAATGGGCAGGGCTGAAGTAAAACAAAAGTTAGAGTTCAGCTTAATGCTACAAACACAACACAGAGTTAAATCTAAACTGAGGAGGTCTGGCAGGTAATTCAGATTTGGTCCGAAGGGAGCTACACAGAGCAGCATAATATGCCCAAAGGTGTGAAGAAATGCAGAGTATAAAAATTAACAACTCTTTCTATACTATCAAATAAGGGTCAAGGAAAAGAGATCCCCTGTTCTTGCACTTTACTCTCTTTCTGTCCTGCCTTCAAGCTTTCTGAATTCACTAGAGAGAGGCTCTGACAATAAATGATGTTTTGGTTTGAGGTTGCACATCTTGCATCCTCTGGAAAAGGCAGCAAGCCACACTGTCTCCTTTTAATCTCAACAGTTAGTCTTCCAGGTCTTTTATTGCCTAAGGTGACTCAAAGCTGAGTCTAGATTCCTAAATCAGGGCCATCAGATCCAAAGACGAAGCTGCAGATGAAACAACCCATGTTAGATCCCCCAGAGGCTGCCACTAAAGTCAAGGAAATTACTGCTACTGCTTTTAGTTCAAAGTCTTCCTGTCTGCCTTGGACAACCCTGGTCAGGACTAGAACAAGACCCAGAACAGCAAAGCAGTAAAATGTGGTCAGAAACAGCCATACCAGGAGTTCCCTGGAACAGAGCTCTAGGGCTGATGGGACAGTTAATGCTGGGTGACAAAGTGTCTCAGCATTGTCAATGCCACATGAGCCACTGCAAGCCCCCAGCAGGTGAGCAAATTCCAGGCATCTCACCCCTATTGATTTCTCACTGCTTTGAATTGGAATCAGAGCCCAGGGAGCAAAGAGTCCCTTAAGCTTCAAGCTCATAAGGAACGTTTAAAACATGGGGACAGAAAAATCCCAGGTGACACTTCCCTGCCCAAACTGCATTTTGTTTGCCTGCCTTCCTTCTTCTTGACTTACTTGACAGAGAATAATTGCTAAAAACTGGGTCTTGGTACCTAAACCTCCCCAGAGACCCTGCTTTGCACACAGAGACCCAACCCCACATTCAGGAGGACAGTGAAGAGGCAGCATTTCTCTTCTGGGACAGGAACATGTGGCCCTAGGACCAGATGTTGCCTCCTAATGTGCACATGCATCTTTTCCCTCCAAACGCCGATTGCTCCTGTTGGTCCGATGCCAAAAACCCCCTCAGGAGATTCACACACACCCCTCCCTTGCTTTTCACCTCCCTTCACTGGGGTAAGCTGGGAGTAATTTTTTAAACACCGTAATTGCCTGGGTACAACTGCGAGTAAATCCAGCTTGGTATGCCAAAATGAACTGCAGGTTTAGGAAAATATATAAATAGATAAAATCAAAACACCCAAACAACGAAAATAGTCATAATTTCTCAGCATTTTATATCAGCTGTGGGCCCATGCAGCAACTAAGGCAATTTGGTCAAAAAAACAGATGTTAACTGAGGAGAAGCATCCTGCACTGCAGGTCCTTGGCAGTAATGAACAAGCTGTGCTAAGAGTCTTGTGCAGCTAAATTGCCTTTAGAGGAAAATTATCCCTGAGAGTGAAGACTGGAAGATATTTGGGGCAGGGACTGAGTCAATTGCTCTTTGTATAAGGATGCTGATGTCCAGGCATTAATTCCTGATTGCAAACTAACAAACAAACAAATTGGTGTCAGAAAAAATCCCATTGTAGAGACATTCTATGAAGGAGGGTTGGGGTTTTGGTGGTGCCATTCCCAGTCCTGCCAGGCACCCTTTAAAAATCATTTTGAACACATTACTCTGAACAGGATGCTTCTGTGCAGTCTCATTGGATGGCCTCACTTTACTGGAAATCTTGGGAGATTTTTGCTCCCAAATGTGCTTCGAGATCCCCAAATAAAGGTGCTCAGTGTGCACAAACAAACAAGAGGATAAATTACTGTTCACCAGCTTTAACTTTGTGCTTGTAAACCAACCCTGAGGAGCACAGAAGGTGCTGCCATGTGAGTGAGAGTGAATGAGCAGAGGCACATCCACCACAAAGCCAAATAATCAACCAGGAGCTCATCTGAGAGCAGTGATGTTGCTGGGGGAGACAACTCCACCTCTCTGGTTTTTTGGAAAGTGCCTTCCCAGGTCTCTACTTTGCCAGGGTGATCTGAGGCTGGTGAGGAACATGGTAATTGTTCCTTTTATTTTTCATCTCTCCCATACATCTCCTCCCTAACAACCTTGGCTGCTGCCACATTCTATTTTTTCCTCTTACAATTGTTTCAATAGATTCTTTATGGCTTATGGGTTGGTTTTTGGTGTTGCTTCCCCCCCCTCCCTTTAAACTGAAGCCTGAAATATGCTCTGAATTAAGAAAAAGCTCCATGTCACTGGGGATTGGACTGCTGCTGAACTGTTCCGTGTGTGAGTGTGTGTGTGCACACAACCTCCCGGCCAAAAATGCCTCAGGGGCTCTCCCTAACTGTTGGGGTCCTAAAAAGGGTCCATTTCTCCCGATTGGCCACCCCTTGAACCGGCTGGGAGGGGGGCAGAGCTCTCTCCACCCCCACTAGCACCACGCTCCCTCTCTAGCACATCTGTCCAAGCTTGCTCACTGCTGGCCCTTCCCTTCCCCATATGCTACAGGCGTTTTTGGCCTGGCTGAATCCTCAGTGCATTAAGCAGGAGGCCCCTGGTTCAAGAAATCTCCCCCACTTACAATGTGTAGTGCAGCAGAAGTGATGTGTGCAGCAGTGGGGTGAGAGGAGGGATCAGCAGGGAGGAATGGGGGGGGGGAAAAAAAAAGGTGTGTTTGGGGAGGGGAAACGCCTGTTATCTTTATCTGAAAAGCAATAAATCACCACAGGAAAGTAACACACAGCTTTGGCTTTTAACCTCTTGTGCTCCCCAGGCAAAGCTTGAAGGTGGAATTGTTTTAGAGAATCTTGCCACTTGGGAGCACCAATGCAGGGATCCAGAGTTCTCCTCTGTCCACAGTCCCTGTCTCTAGTTAGGGTAGTTTATTCTGGGATGATGCAGCTGTGCAGCAAAACACACATGAACACTCACTGCTACCCACTCCAGACTTGAGCCTTGTGGCTATCACTGGTCCCAGGTTTAAAGCTGGAATTTGGGAGCTGGTCAGCACAGCTGGAAAAGGTCCCGCCTGGACTGTGCTGGTCCAGCCCTAGCGAGGGTCGTGCTGGGGCAGCCAGAAATGCTGCACCACCTCCCTCCAAGCCACCATCAGGCCACCTAATGCTGCTTCCCAGCTCCCCAGGCACAAAAGCAGCGATCCCAAGGCTGCACACACACGAGGGCCGAGCACTCAGCTCCTGCTCCTCGGACAAAGCTTCCTGCTGCTCAGACACACAAATGATGCCACGGAGGGGAGACAGGGTGCTGTGAAGGCAGAGGAGCTGCAAGCCTCTGCTGCTTCTCCCAAATTGTCCTTAGGGCGATCTCTTAACAAAAAAAGTTAACTCCAACCAACATCCAGGTATCCAGCAGCCTCCCAGTGGCATTTCGTGGGGAAGGAAGCCTTGCTGTGTCTCAGCTTCCTGCAACTGCACAAGTTCTGCTTCACAGAGCCGTGAGACCCCTGGGGAAAGGCGGTCTGGAGTGGGATAAGCGTGCCAGCCTGCCAGCCCTGCTCGGCTCCACCTCAGCCGGAGAGCCTCCCCACCACGGCAGCACAGACCTGAGCAAACACCACAGAACCAGTTCATGTTGAAAGGGCACAACTGAGTTTTCTTGTTTGTTTTCTCAACGGCATCGTGGAATTTCAAATGCTGATGGTTTTAGGTATCTGACCTTTCTAGAGGCTGCTCCCGTGGTTTGACTCAAAACCATGTGCAACAACTGCTCATGTTACCTTTGTGCCCGTTTTAGACTTCTGGGGCATGAACAACAAATCTCATCCCATAACATATATATTCTAGTCACAGTTCTACGGTTCTAAAACACAACTACATCCTAAATTATCCTCCTTTCAGCAATGAGCTGTTCATCCACCTCAGGAAGTTCTCACGTAGCTCTCTGTTTATGTAGCACTGCACCCCTTCCACTCTCCACAGTTATCTCAACTTTACATAACAAATTAAGCTAGTTAAAAACATAAGCATGTTAATTACCAATCACAACAACATGAAGAAGTAAAACAAAGGTAGAGAAGCATATGGAAACTGCAACTGCCAAGGAAGACTATGAACATAGGGAACAACTATTCCCAATTATCTACTGTCCAAATAACCAGAGATGAAGAGCAGAGCTCTTCTCACAAACCTGAGGATATTTAGATCAAAAGGCACGTGGCTGAGTTACACAAACCAGTGAGATGATATAATACAGACTAGCCTTGATGAAACCACTTACTCTGCCTTGTTCCTCACCTGCTGTGAGAAGTGTAGAATTCCCCTTGCACAGGTGTTGGTTGAATAAAACCTCCCATGATTGTACGAACTGGGCTGCAACTACAGCATCATGTCCCTGGAAAGCAGAGTGGACAAACAACCAACCCTCCAGCTACCTGTCAGTTACTAATATCATATTCAGCTGCTGATCTTTAAATGCATTTACAAACTAAGATATACAGCCAGCAGATAGCCAAAGCTGCAGCCTGTTCCCTCATACAGAGGGCAACACAAAATCCTCCCAGGCCATCCCTGACAGATGAGTAACTTGTTTTTAAAGACCTCCAAGGAAGCAGCTCCAGTAACCTTCTCACACAGCTTATTTTAGTGCTGAAATGGCCTTGAAGCTGGGAAGCTTTTTCTAATATCTAAACTAAATCCTTTCTGCTGAAAATGATGTGAATTCTCTCCTCATTGCTGCTCTGAAGAACAATTCATCACCATTCTCTTTCTAGCAATGTTTTACATATTGGAGGAATGTTCTCACGTCCTGTCAGTCTTCCCTCCTCTAGACTAAACAAATCCAATTCCTTCAATCTTTCCTCATAGGTTGCGTTTTCCAAACCTCTTATCATTCTTATGGCTCTCCTTTAGTCTCTCTCCAATTTGTCAAGATTTTTCTTGAACTGCACAACCAAAGGAGAGCATAGCCAAGACTGTACGAAGGTTGCCTGGAAAGTAAAATTTACCCCTTCTCTTTTACCCGCAAGCCCCGCTCAAACTCTCTGTTGCATTAATTGTCATTTCTGAAGCAGTTTTATGATGTTATATTCAGGGTAGCATTTTCCATCACTCTGCACTGTCGTCATTGTTAAACACTGCTTGTCTTGCTAAATATTTTCTGGTTTGCATTCTATTCTGCACTTGCATTTATTTCACTAACTACTATGATTTGGTTTTATCCCATTTCAGGTTGCAAATTTCATATAACCAGGTATGAAAATTATTCACAGCTCTGCTTCTCTTTTCCAAAATGCTGAAATGCCACCCAGTATGACCTCAGGTAGTTTTATTAATGTGCACTTTGTAATGCCACACAAGACAGACACTAAAATCCTGGGCTCTTCCCAGCCCAGGGCAGACCCCTGAGGGACCCCCTTTGTTGTGCCCTCCCACCTTGACAGGAAACAATCTACAGCTGCTTTTGGAGCCTTAATTTACACCTGGTTGTGCTCTCAGTTTGAAATAGAGTATGTACCTCTACTTAGACTATGAGGATGCCATGAATTCAAACTCTTACTAAAATACCAACAATCATATCCACCTCTTGGTTTTATTTACCAGTTCATCTCCCCTGCACAGAAACTGTACTGGTTTGATGTGATTTGCTCTTGACAAATCTGTATTTGCTGTTTCTTATTAACTTCTAATTTTCTCAGTGCTTGTAACAGCTAATTCTAGAAACTTTTTGGGTATTGAAGTCTGTTTTACTGTTCCATAATCCCCCTGGTTCTCATTTCCCCCCTATTTAAAAATAGACCTTGTGATTACCCTTCTCTGGGCCTCTGGCTCTACCTTGGTCATCTTGAACTCTGAAAGATAATCTCTAATCACTCTGGGATTGTTGCAGCTAGAGCCTGAAGTACTCTAGGGTCGATTTCATCAGGTCCTGCTGAATTGCAGAACATCTAAATTACCCAAATTTTAGCCAGCAGAGTCTTTAGCTATTTCAGATGACCCCCTTGTTAAAACTTAATGCATTAGTACACAGTCACAATCAACCTTTTTTTATTTTTGGGAGAAGTAACCAAAAATGGCATTGAATACTTCATCTTCTGCATTTGTTATTTCCTCTCCTTCCTTTTTAAGTCACAGGCTAACTTACTTAACTCTCATTGTTTTTATATTTGCATTTATGTTTTTAAGGGGTTTTGACTCAGAGACGGATTTATGGGGGGTAATGTAATGCGAGAGCAGGATGTGTATTATCTTGAAACTCAGATACTGTGAGCAGATGAGTTTATGCTCGATTTTTGGCTTCAAAATTAACTTAGAACCATTCAAATAAAAAAAAAAGAAAAGACAACATTTCCTTATAAATTAACAGAAGTCTAAATAATATAAATACAAAAGCAAAAGTTTTTGCTGTTCTTTAAGAAAGTTTATTGTGTTGTTTTAACCAGTGTACACAAGTCCATGTGTGTGTTTGCATCTCTGTATGAGCTGATGACCCAAAGCATTTGGAAACCCAAATTTTCATGCTAATGTACTCGATATATAATTTCTCATCTAACTGACCAAACCATCTCCAAACACATTTTGTCCACAGATGTCACAGAAAGCAAAGGAAGATGAGGATAAAAGTACACAGTGAACTTGGAAAGCAAAATAACTTGAAATACTTTTCTTCCAAGTGTGGCCATTAGCAAGAGATCCTTGGAAACCTTGAGGGTTTTATGAGGTTTGATGAGCTCTTAATTAGAAATGGCTGAAATTTGAACTGAGGACTTCTGAACACCGTGTCTGGCTGGAAACAGAAGGTTTGTTTCTGCCTGATTTCCTACTTTAAACAGAGTTGTGTGCAAATTTGAATAAACCTGGCTAAGAATGATGATGGTGAAGTGGTCTGGTAGCACAGGGCCACATGTTTCTGATAGAGACTGACTGAAAATAATTTCTTCCCAAACTCAGACTGAAATATTCTTTGATCAGAAAAACAGGTAAATGGTTCAAGAAGCAGGTTAGAGGCACCGAGAAAGGAAAGAAGGATAAGGCTGGGTCAGAGGAGGCCAGGGGGGAAAACGTGGAATTTGAGAAATGGAAAGAGTCAGGCAATCACTAAAGCTCTGAAAAGCATCTGGGAAAAAATCCCAGATTCTCAAAGCGAGCGAGGTGCCTCACTCTGGAGGTCTTCAGCCTGAACTCCTCCGAACGCTGCTGGAACGAAGGCAAGAGAGACCCTGCTGACTTCCAAGGCAGCCCTGCTAATTCCTTCAGACAGCCTGTATCCTAGGCACGAAAGAAATCTGGCAACTGAATTTTGCTGGCCTGCAGCAGGATGATGGAACATCTTCTATCTCCTCTTTATTAACTCACAGATTCAGGAACCAAACTGAGGAGCCCCTGGAGTTGCTGCAGCTCTCACAGGAGTCACTGGATGTGCTACAGCAGCTCTGAGAAAATTCCCACATGGATCTGATGATTTTTCCCTGTTTCCAAGCTGTACCTGAAATCAATACATTTACCTCCTGCATGAACATCTTAACTGTTCTCCTCTTTGAATTTCAGGTCGCATTTGATTAACTCTGCTAAATATTTTGGGATCTAGTGGGTCTGGAACAGCACACACAGAATAGATGATGGTTAAGCAGGGCAAACTGAACATGGGCCAGATTAGCAGCTACACCAGACAGCCAATCTGTTTAAGTCTTCTGCATTTCATTGTGACTTAATTTAATTAAAATATGGTGGGGGTTTTCCAGACTATTACATAAAAATAGGATTTCTTATTTGTCTGGAAGATTTGCATTATTAAAGGGTCCCGAACAAAAGCACTCAATATTTTTGGTTGAAACCCTACATTTTCAAGTAATTTCATCTTCTAAAAATTATACTTCTGGTGAGGAGGATTTATGTTCTCCCTCCTAATCTGAAATACAAAAGGACCTTAGATATTCAAGGTTAAAGTGGTATCTAGTGAATGACTTCTTAAAAAATTGCATGCTTAGAAAGGAGATATTTTTATTTCTACTAGAAATATTAATGAAATTAATATTTCTAATTTCACACAGCCAGCCCTTTGGTGCTGAAGAGCTGCATTTGGTGCTTTTCAGGGCCATCTGTATCTTACAAACTTCTCCACTGCTCTCATTCTCTGAGCAGAGCCTGTGGTCTCAAGGGAAAGAATCTCAGATCGGGGTTTCAGTGATAATGTTCCCAGCTTTCCTAAGGACAGAGCTGTCCTGTTTGCACATGGATGGCTTTCCAAACACCTTTCTTCCTCTTTTCAGGGCACATTACCCCATTGCAAGCTGCTGGAGTAGGTTTAGTGCTGGTTTAGGGAGGCCCATTTTGGAGCAAGCTGGGGGATTGCACAACAAGCAGAAGCGCTCTCCTGGAATTCTCAGTTTCAACCTTTTACTTCAGAAAACTGAAGACAAGCACCAGCAGCTGGGCCCTGAGTAAATCCCAGCCACGGAGCCTGTGTAAATACTGAGGTTTCTGGAGGGTGAACTCATGCCAAGGAGTTTTGTGCCGGGAAGGAGGGCAGGAAAAATCCGTGTTCAGAGAGAAACTCCCTCTTCCCGAATGGGCAGCGGACATGTCCGGACAGGCCCGAGCTCGCCGGCTGAAAGCCAAACAAATCTCTGCCCTTTCAGTCTGGCCCCTGTGTTTAAATCAGAGCGATGAGATCAGAGGGAGCGAGGGCTCAGGGATGGGGAGAAGGAGGGAGCTGCAGTGCAGCAGCTCAGAAGCTCTCACACACCAAATACCTTGGCTTTCACTCCACACAGGCTGGCAAGAAATCCAGCCTTCAAACCACGGCCAGAGCCGAAAAGTGATTAGATTAATGAGCAGAGACACCTGTGAGAGGGGAGGGCTGGGAAGCAAGAGATGAGAAAGTGTGCTCGGGAGGCTCGGGATTAATTAAGGACTGCTCTCCAAAGAAATACCCACCTACAGAACTGCGTGCCAATTGCAAGGCCTCCCGTAACAATTTCAGCATCTCCTGTCTCTGCTGCTGCAGTTCTGCACACCAAGGCAGCCAAAGCTCCCTGCCAGCACCTCTGTCCCGGGGCCATGGGGTCACACAGCAGGGAACAGCCCACAGGGGACACAGCAGGGATTTTAGGGAAGACTGTAGTTACAGTCACTGGAAACCATGGGCCCACAGTCAAAGGCAAATGGGAGTCAGGCTCCCAGTAAAAATCAATGAGAACTGGGGCATGGGCTTTGTTGTCCTTAAATGTGCCCTCTGCAGCACAGGGACTGACCTATGGAAGGCTTGTCCAGTACAAGGTAAACCCAGTTATATGACCAGTTATATACAGGTTTACTAGTTTTTTCTTCACTCTGGAAAATTTTAAGCCTCCTTGTAACTTGGTATATTTGGGTACACACCTGCACCTGGCTGGAACTCCTCTCTGAAATCCAGAGGAATCCATATGAGAACAGGGTCTCCCAAATGGATCCTGTTTCAGGTCTTCCTTGGCCTAATGTCAAAAAAGATTATTCAGTTTTTGGAATTTCAGAAAATTTCATTTTACTAGAGTTTCCAGCATCCCCTATGATCATGGTAGGATTAAGCTTTACCTGTCTCGTAACATTTACTCTGCTGTTTTGCAACATGCTGGGCATTAATTACAATGTGAGGGGGGAACTAAGCCAGCTCCTTTTTTCTACTATTTTTTTATTATTATTATTTTTTATTTCTTATACAAAGACAACAGACAAAATCTACTTTAAAGGGCTGCAAGACAAGTCCTACCCTTTCATGCAGAATACAGTCCCTGAGAAAGTTGCTCTGGCCCAAAAAGGTCACTTTTTGTGCAACATTATTCTAACTCAAGAGCTTTATCCTAATTGTTTTGATCAGCAATAACTTCTTCTGCTTTGCCATTTTATGGATATTATGTAAAATAAAAGGACAATGAAGTAAAATGGATTTTGTGAAAGCCACCAAACCATTACAAAAGATTCATTGCATAATAGATGTCCTTTTCCCCATAGGGAAAGAAAAATACCCTGGCTTCAGCTTAATTTTTTTGTTTTGTCTGTTTGATATCTGATGCCTACCAGAAGGATTTGTAAAGAAACCTAAGGCATTTCGCCTCCAATTTAATGGGATTTAAGCATTTACTTCTGCTGGAAATGTTTGAAAACAATATGCTAAGGACCAAATGAACTATTGAGTTTTAATCACCTTCAAACTCTGATACCTTCAACAATAACACATTGAAAAGAGTGGAAAATTATGGGGCTGGAGGTAGCAGAATGCAGCTCGTGCCCTGACTTTCTAAAACATTTCAGGCTATTTAGTCTCAATAATTTCAACTGGGGCTGCAATTACTAAAGACTTCTGAAAGTCAGCTGTCAGTTTTTAAAGTATTTTGTGGTGTTTTTTCCCCAGTCATAGCAGATGGTTTGGAGACACGGTGGCTTTAAATGCTCACTTGAGGGGAACCTGAAAATTCCAGAAGTAGGAGATTTTTAAAGCTGACAGTCAATTGATAAGATTTGAGACTATTGTGTGAAGCTGAGAAAAGGCAAAAAGATCAGGAGGAGACAGTGAAAGAGAAAATACGAACGGGCTCTCAGAACAACCAGAGCTCTGAGGCAGTAACAGGAGAATAACAAAACCTGCTCGGTGCCTGACTCGGCTCCTTCTGCCCTCCGTCTTGTTGAGTAGTAGCATTAGTTTCACTGAAATCAATCAGGCTGCCCCTGGAGCTGGCTGTTATTTAATTTCACTGAAGAGAAAAGGGCAGAATCAAGCCAGTAAATACTATCACGTTTATAGATATGTTTTGTTATGTTACATGAGAAATAGTAGCATGGGACTGCTGGGAGTTTTCAGACTGATAAAGCTGTTATCGGATTTCTATTTTTCACCGGGGAGCTGCAGCACCAAGAGATCAAGGTCATGTTTAGTGGAAAGAGCTTAACGGATATTTTACATATGAAGAACTTTAAGTGTTTGGTTAAGTGTTTGTCTGAACCAGAGTCTCTGCAAAGGGCTTCAGAGGAGGCAAAGTCCACAGCACAGAGCCCCACGTAGCTGTTCAGGGCTGTAACTGCAAACCCATAAACTCTTTGCAGGGCCAGCTCTATTAATGTCACCATCTTGCCCCTAAAGAACGTTTCTGCCCCTTACAGCCCACTCAGCAAAGGAAAATAAGGGGACACCAGCTCCTAGTTGCTCTCAATTCCTTATCTAAATACAGCCTCTTGGTTCATCAAGAGCATCACACTGTCCTAAGCCTCTCATTTAACAAGACATGAGCTTAACCTGAAGTGCTTCAGCGACTCTCTTAGACAAGTCTGAAGCTCTTGAGACTAGTATTAAATGCACTAGGTGTTTCTCGTGCATTACTCAGATCCTTCAAGGAGTCAGCAGGAGAAATGAATATGTATTCTATATGTCAGCTGGTTATATCACAGCCTATCTGTGCCTAATTATGGAAAACAATCCGCCTATGTGAAGTTAACGGGGAAAGCTCTAAACAGATGTTGATTAAAGAGTGCCTCTGTAGAGTACTTTTTGAGAGGTCATTTTGCTGAGTTTAGATTGAGATGGATGAAGGTGAGGCATTTGGCAGGGAATTGCATCTTTGAAGTGAGTGACGAGATCAGGTTTGGGGGTGGCAGCACAGAGGTTGCGGTGACATTCAAGTGGAATATTATGGGAATGAACAAACTAATTCAGGTGAGTGAAAAACCTCTCTGCAGTTAGTTGTTGCCTTCCCTTTAAAGGTACATGTGGACACAAAGGTTAGTCCGAGTTCTGGGAGAGAAAATTAAGGAACTTTTTGTTGGATATTCAGTTTCCAATGAAAGTCTCTTAAACAATGAGCCTTTAATTCAGAATTAACTCTTCCTTACCTTATCCAGCATGAGGGGGAATATGTTCCATTAACACTTCTTCACAGCCCTGAAGGTACTCTCAAAGATCAATCAGCTTACCCAGGAAAAGGTATGATGTTTTAGTACCCTAAACTACTGAAAATAAAGCATGGTGTCACCCTAAACAGTTTGCAGAGGAAGGACCCAGCCTTTGGTGCTGGAAAATGGTGAATCTGCTGGGCAGAGGATTTGGTTTGTATATTCAAGCCTTCGTGAAGGTGATGCCCAAGGTGGAACAAAAGAAATGCCCACAAGTTCCTCTCTCTCAAGTGATGTTGGCACTCCCTGTGACTATCCCAGCAAATTTATTACTTCTCTGAAAACATCCTCCTGTGCTTTATACCTCCTTGTGGAATTGCCACCATTTACTGGTAGCCAGAAGCCATTAGGTGGAGATGTTCCTTTCTCCTTCCCTTCGGTTTCCACAAACAGAAATCCAATGTACAACAAAGAGCTGTGGATAGGAACTCCACTGAACGTTTGACTGTAAATGAAACCCTCAGTAGCTCATTGCTTGGAAGTAAGAGCAGAGGTTGAAAAGTAAATGCACTTTGTTCAGGGCAGAGCATTGCTAAAATAATTCCTGACAGCCTGTGCCAAAGAACTGAAGTCAACAGACTTGGCTAATCCACCCTGATAAATGCAACAGTTACAAAAATAAATATCTTCAAAAAGGAGCTGGGAGCTGGCCAGCTTGAACAATCAGACGGCCACACTCGACACCCCTAAACCCTCAAATGGGAAACAGGGAAAATTACTTCTGCAGTGACATTCCTGTCAGGCATGGACAGTCCCTGCTCGCCACCAGCCATGGACACCCAATTGCGACTCTCTCGTTTCTGTTCTGTGGTTTATTTCCATGAGTTCCTGCACCCAAACAATCACCAGCTCTAAAACAGACCCAGTATTCAAACTGCCCCACAGGACCTTCTGCCTGCTCCAGTGCCTCTTCGGTGTGGTCACCTCATAACTTACAGAGATGGGCAAAACAATTCCAGGTGATTTTTGAAGCCACTGCAACAACACTGAAAATAACATGATGCTCATGTTTACTAATTCTGCTGTATTACTTCACACAGAATGAAGAATGAAAATACAACTTAACTGTTTTCTGGCAGTTAATCCTACTTTTTTGGCAATCCAGCTTACTTCAAAGCATATTTGACTAAGTACAGTTGCCATGGGGAGAAGTGTATAGAGGAGAAGAGTGAAAGAGATAATGCATTTAAGAACTACCTTTCCCTTTGGCCTAGCTCCCATGGAGTTTCTCCACCTAATTTATGTGGCACTATGAATCTCCAAACAGTCAATGGACCTCTTTGCATCTTCCATAAGAAGCCAGGAAAGAAAGATGCAAGTACTTGTAAGGAAATCCTTAAATTTCCAATAGCTTTCTGTGCAGTGGCTTAATGTCTAGACTCTCTTGGAATGAAGGCTGTGGATGCTTTTCCCTTTTTTCCCCCAAAGTACTGCCCTGCATGATGAGCCAGCCTCTCTCAAACTGTACTCAGTGCTTTCAGTAAACTTGTCTCACTTTCAAACTTTATGAAGTGGGGTTCTATAACAAAAAGATATGGAAAGCCAGAAGGATATTTTCATCACCACAGATTTTAGACTTTTGACTAATTTTACATTAAACAAACTTTGAGAATATCACCATTAAGCAACTGGCTACCCTCTCACAAACTGGCCTTTGTTTCATGAATGATTTTATATCTTTTCACATTGGATTAAGCTGTAACTTTCCACACGGTGCAGCTAATCTCAAATTCATTGTTTCAGAGCTTGCCCATGACAACCACTTCAGTTCCACATACAACCCCCTGTGGGTGCCAGTGTCCCTGAGTCCTGCTGACACAAGGCTTTAGATCTGCTGCTGCACTGGTTCTGCAGCTCCACCTCTACACCTGAGAGAGGATGAGAAGGTACTACAAGTTTTGCTCAGACATCACTTTTTTCATCAAGTGCTAACAATTCCCGCTTCAATACTTCAGAGACAAGTACCCAATCCATTCCAGTTCAGGTTAGCCCTGGATAAAATGCTCTCTGGTTGTCACCAGCAGTTTTCTGACCACCAGCAGTCCCCATCCTGACCCTTAACTCCTACCTGCAAATACAAAACCAGATTATACGGGCATGGTAGTAGCAGGAAGCACCATTTATCAATAACATTCATTTGTAGAAAAAGCCAAAAAAACCATATCCAAACTGCCATCTCCAAAACCTCAGCAATGCTGCCCCAACACATCCCTGCTGCTCTCACAGAACTGGGTCCTACCAGAATAACTGAGCCCTGTAAAGCAGTTTTATAGACATTGGCAATCGTGGCGTCACTGTGTGTCCCCAGTAGGAGCTTGCGATGATTTAACAACCAGACGTTCCAAACTATTATTTATTTTTCATGGTTTTCAAATTTGAAGTGTAGAACAAAGTCATGGTGGCAATGGGAGAACATGATTTGTCAGGCAGCCCTAAATCTGGGATGCATTAATGGTGGTTAGAGACAGACTATTTAGGAATTCATACTGTAAGTTCACAGAGTTATCTGCTAATCTATCAATTCAGGGAGATGTTGCTCTGAACTTGAAGGAGTGTGGGATCATCTGGAGAGTGATTCCTGTGACAAAGGCAGTGATGAAAATAAGAAGCTTAAATCTAGACAAAACCTGTGTCAGCTGTGCTGGAGGTGGCCATGCTTTGGCTTTATTCTCTCTTTATGACTCCAGCAGCAAAACTTTGCAGAGGTTTCTCAGCCATTGCCTCCCTTTAGTCATAGATCCTTATCTGGAGTATTAAACCTGAAATAGGATAATCAAGTTATGAAAGGCCAACCCAAGTTATCTCCTGCTCATTATGCTGTCCTTGGGATGAGCCAGAGTGCCAGGACAGAGCCCTGGAACTCATCAGGCATCATGGATCATTTCTTGCCTCTCAGGCACTGCATTCTGACATCACTCCTTCGAAGGAGGCATGAGAGAGGCACTAATATATGCATGTGTTAGCACAGTGTGTAATGCAGCGCAGGCCTGACCTTGTGCAAAGTTACTAAGTGCTATTAATATATATAATGGAGATAAATATTAGCCTTGCTTTGCAGAGGGAGCAACCTGAGACACAAGGCCCCTGAGTGGTTTGTCAGGACAGGCAGAGGAGCGAGGTATCCTGACAGTTCCTCTTACTCTGAGCACCTGACAAAGTTCATTCCCATCCATCCCAGGGCTCCTGCAGAGGGGGAAAAAATCACCTTTAAAAATGTTCCTGCTTTATCAGCAAAACGAGGGTGATAACAAAAACAGCTCAGGCCAGACAAAAGCTAATTGAAGCACACGGCTCGTGCAGATACATAGAAGCCTGGCCTAAAAATAGCCCAGCCAGCCCGGGATGAATCTTCCTCGAGCTCTGACAAGGAAGCAGCAGTCAGCAGTAAGGCTGGAAATGAACCACAACAAAGCACATAGGCAAGTCAGGCACCTGCTTCAGACCTGGCGAAAGGAAAACAGGGCCCAGGGCTCTGAAAGCAGCAGTGACAAAGGACAAGGGATGCCCTCAGGGCAGCCCACACCTCCCTCAAGGGCAGAGCAGGAGCTGCTGATCCCCTCTTCGGGAGCTGGCAAGAAAGAAAAGGGAGTGGAGCTGCTTCTGGGGAAGTTCAGAGCAGACATTAGGGAAAGAGTGATTGATCCCTGGAACAGGCTCCCCACAGCACTAACCCTGTCCAAGGAGCATCCTGGATGGTGCTCTTACCTGAAGGAAGCCAGCAGGAGAGACGGAGAAAGACTATTGACAAGAGCAAGTAGTGACAGGACATGGGGAATGGCTTCAAACTGACAGCGGGGAGGTTTAGATTAGAGATTAGGAAGAAATTCTTTCCTATGAGGGTGGCGAGGCCACGGCACAGGTTGCCCAGAGCAGCTGTGGCTGCCCCTGGATCCCTGGAAGTGTCCAAGGCCAGGTTGGACAGGGCTTGGAGCAGCCTGGGATAATGGAAGGTGTCCCTGCCCATGGCAGAGGCTGGAACCAGATGGTCTTTGAGGTTCCTTCCAACCCAAAACATTCTATGATTCACATAGGCAGCCCTGGGAGGAGCAGAGAGTTGGACCAAATGATCCTTATGGGTCCTTCCAGCTCCACATATTCCATTATTCCTCTATGAAACAGCTGCTTAAACTTTCTGCTGGATACTCTTGAGTCCTACCAGGCTCCTGCCTCAGAGCCATCCTCCAATCTATGTATGAATCACATATAGAGGTATAGAGGTGCTGCTGATGCTCCACTGAAGTGACCTTCCCTGGAACCTCGAATATAAATGTAAAACACCATCGGTGACCAAAGAAAAATTTGACACATTGCCTGGAGAGAGACCAGACAGTTTCAGTGCTTGGAGCAGGAATGCTGCATGGCAGTAAGCAATAGGCAGCATCCATTAAGCAGGATCTCTTTGGACACAGATCTGGGGGATAAGTTTTCAGTGTGACATTGAATTCTTTAGACACTGTAGTAGGCTTAGCTTCTTTAAAGGAAATTTGCTCAGAGGAATATAAGCCATTTCCAAGCATGAACAGAGTACATTAAAGCACTGACTCAGGCTTTGATTCAGAAAAGCACTTAAGCACCCTTCTTGTAAAGGGATACTGTTTGGTGCTTGGACCTTGGAAAGGAAGGTGGATTGTGGTCTCTTTGGCTCAGCGCCACATTTCAGAGCATAAAATAAACCTCAAACTAATGCAATTAAGGAAGAATCTTTCACAGTGGACATATTTAATCCATTACTGCCCACTGCAGCAGTTCTTGCACCTAGAACTGGTCATGGCCAGGAGCACACGCTGATTAGACAGAACATGGACCCATTTTGATAAAAGCGTTGTCTGAAATATTTAAAGGAAAAAACCCACCCTGTCGCTTTGCAGTGTGAATTTGAAAGGAATGACTTGGTTCCTCAGCTGTGACAGTTTTTGCACAACACAAATAGGTTTGTATGATGTGACACACACAAAAATGGAGATTCCGTGGACAAAAGCGCTTCATGTCAAGAGAATTGAAGGGTAACAGAGTCCTAGGGGTCTGCAGAATTTTGTCCATGAGAGATGGGGTGTGGGAGGAAGGAATAGAGGTAGGAAAAGGTTGACTTCATAAAAAAATGTTAGATCTAGAAGAGGGAGAAGAAGCAAAGCAGGGTGAAAAAGCACTGCTTTTCAGTGAAATAAGAGCCACTCTTATTTAACAGCTAGCTGAACTTTTGGGAAAAAGATTAATAAAAATCTCACCAAAATTTACTTTCTAAAAATTGTGCCAAAATTTCCAAAGTAGAAGGAAAATCTGACAACAGCAGTCCTCTTCACTATGAAAGCATCAGTGCTATTGATGTCAAAGCTTCTAAATCACAGACTCATTCACCTTAAGAGCAAAATTCATTTGTAATTCCCCGGCATTTTATTTTGCAATGCACTCGTAAGTGTTCAATAGTGCATTTTGCAATAATAATAAACTAAAAGCAACATGAAATGTGTGCTCTAACTTGGCTGTTAAGTCTTTCCTTGAAAGTGCTACGAGCTTGCCAGAACAGTCAGTAAGAGATGTCAGCGTTGCAAATTCACACAAAGAATGGACCAGGTTCTATTATACACTACAGATTTTCTTTTAGATGTTTCTGCTGTGAATAATCTCCCAAACCCTTGTAGATGATTTTTTATTACAAACACCATTATTGACATTAATATTCTTAGTGCAGGACACTTGTAGTTTTAGCACAAATTTCAGTTTGAATGCGATCCCCATCAGCGGTGCCATAGACATGACTTCCTCACAGCTCTGTCCCTTCAAAATATAACTGACACAGCAACACTATGCAATAAAATAAAACGAATAAGGTAGGGAAAAAAATTCCTTTTAAATGAGAAAACTGATCTTCAGTGTCATAACCAGGGTTACATGAGGAGTTAAGAGCAGAATTAGTTATTCCTGTTCCAGTGTCTAATGATGCAATCATCCTTCCCTGGCAGTTCGCTCTCCTGGTAATTACCGTGTGCAGTGACGCATGTTCCGAGAGGACAGACAAGCACTGAGCTAAGATCAGGGTAAGTGGGCTCTCAAGGAACTGCATCAGCTCTCTCCAAGTCTGTACAGCCAGGGATGCTCTCAGAAGAGCGTGACCAGGGCAGCTGTGGATGAAGTCAAAGTCTTTGCAGCCTAATTCAGCTCCTTTCCACAGTTCCCAAGGAAACAGAGCGGGTTGTCTCCAAACTGTGAGGAGGGCAGTGCAGCACTGCTCCTTGGAGCACTGGTGCAAAGCCAACTGATGCTTTTCCATGGGAAGGAACCCATATTTAACCATGTTCTGGGAAGTGTACGGACTGAGCTCACCCATCAGCCACCATCCACTGGGATGACCAGGCGCTCATCCCTCTCAGGCTCGTTTCACATTTCTACTGCTGGCCCTGGCTGCTGCACAAGAAGGACAGTTTGGCTTTGAATTCCTGAGGATCCATCCCCTATTTTTAAGTTTACATGACAAGACAGAAGTGCAGCTGAAGGTGATGTCCTGTTCCATGAGCAGGAGGATCCTCTTTCACCAGCAAACACTCCTGGGCACAATCTACCTGCTGGTGAGAAGTGCCAGCTTAACAGTTCCTCCAAAGTCATGAACCCAGATGAACCTTCCTGCCTGCATTGACTTTCAGCCTCTTGAAATACTGTGCAAAATTATTAGCATTTCTCTTTTAGATGCTGCTTTAGAGCAAGGCTTGGCCGGACAGTATCTTCTACTCCCTTCCACGCCCACCCGCCAGGACCATGGGCTGCAGGTAAAGCACCAGCTCTCACCATCCCTGGCCTTGGGAAAGCCTCCTTCAGCTTCTGGACACAGACATCCTTGCAATTTAAATTTCCAGCTTCCTGCCCTGCTCTTCTTCTCCAAAGATAACACGTTTTTTCTTGCATGTACAAGGCTTTTATGCATTTGAAGGCCTGTCATATTCTTTCTTCCTTTTTTTCCCATAGATAAAATGAGCCTAATTTTTCAGGATTTCCTCAGAAATCACACATTCTGTCTGACCACCCTGCTGAGTAACCAGATTAACTGGGGAAATGGGATAGGAAGCCATTCATAGCTTTGCCATGTTATTAAGTATTTCTAATGTCTTTGCTGCCACTCAGGCTTTTGCTAAAGGTCTCTGCAGAACAGTTTCTTTCTAATTGAACTTTTAATAAACTCTTCATGCTTCTGACTTGGTCCCCTGATCATTAATGGCCGTTTGTCTACTTCTGTAAGCCCAATGAACAAACATTAATAGAAACTACTTGATTTGCAGAAAATGAGATCTTACTGCTATAATAAATGGATACCGTAATAAAGGCTGAACCAAGTTATATTAAGTGCTGTAGAAATACATGGAAAGGAGAGCTCCTTCTAAAAGATTTAAACTAAGTCAGAAAACACAGGAGATTTAAATATCATCATCACTCCAATTTAGCAGGTGAAGAACAATGGAACATTTAAAAGGCTTGTAGGCAGTCAGGATAACAGGTAATTTCCTAATTGGACTCTAGCTTTAACAAGTTGCTTTGGAGATCTACTCAGTCTCAGATCAACACTTCAGCCACACGTTATTCAATCCTCTGCAGTTTCAAGGGGAAAGGTTTGTTTGATTCTTTATGAAAACAGCTCCATTTTCAAAGCCCAAAGAGGCTGTGAAGACCATAAACTCTGTGAAGACCACACTGAGGAAAGGAACACTCTGCTGAAGCAATGAAAGGTATGAAGATCATCTTGTGAAAGGCTGAACTAAGATCATGCCCCGTATGTCAAAGAAAACTCTCTCAATTTATCTGTCAATTTTTATATCCCATTTCTTCAGGCTTTCCGAAGCTCTGCAAACCAAGTCCAGAGTTTCATTATTTATTTGGGATGCTGTGTGTCACAGTGACACATTGAGAAACTGGCATCTGCAATTTTCACATGTCAGAAAGACTGTAACTTGAACTGACAAAATAAATTGCTGTTCACACACTCCCACTGACTTTGTTATGTCCCTGAAGCCCCAGGCCTATTTTTTCAATTAAGATCCCTCCTTCTTTCATCCCCCCTCTTCCTACTGCAAAAGCACAATGAGTGGCTGGCAGGAGGGAACGTGCCTTCCACAGCTGGCAGTAGTTGACTGGGAAAGGCAATGGCATTGCTGATAGAGAGAGCAAATAATTCTCCCTAGCTTTTCAGGAAAAGGCACACATCCTTCCTCCATCAGTTAATGCCACCAAACCCCTCTGAGAAGACTACAGGGCTGTGTAGGGTTTCTGGAGCTTTTTGGCACACAAAATAAGTGGAGCAGTTTTATCAGGACAGAACAATTCCCAATTAAAACCAGTGGAAAATTTCCTCATCGGGTGATTAAATTGATTTCTTGATCACAGAAATGGCAGAGATGTGAGTGAGTTCAGTGAGAAACTATACTCATCTACCTGGGAGAGGTGGAAATAAATCCTCAGATGTGGGGACATCTCATTGATTGTATGGTCCAGCATGAGCAAACAATCTTAAATATCTTAAAGACCTGAGACCCCCTAAGCCTGGCTTACTGAAGGTTCAACGTGAACATGAATCCTCTGTCTGATTTCCCATTAGTGAGCCTGAGCCGTGACCTCACTTCCAACTCCTACCTTCATTCCTCCTTGTCCTGTCACAGCAGGTATGGAAAACATTCCCTTCCCTGCAGCAGCACAGGCAAAGAAAGCAAGGGGAAACGAATTTCAAGCAGCAGAACTAGTAATGCTCACGAAGCCTGTGTAGGTTAAACCTCACCTGAGCCCCTGACTTAGACTGCACACTGTCTTCTCCCTTTGGCAAAATGCACCACACACTCCTGGATGCTACTGAAGGAAAACATATTTTGTTTAACGCTCCAGGTTGACCCAAGTTGTTCCCTCATTTTGTAATCCTTTCCATTTATTTGAGCTGAATTTGGAGCAGCAAAACCACATGTGGCTTGCGTGACATTTAATTGCAAGTACTTCACACACTCCTAAATTCCTTCCTTTTGTGTGCAAGCACTACATATTTAGTCAAGGCCACGTTGGGGAAGGTCAGTGGGAGGCGAGAGAGAGGAGAGATCTTCTGATGCACTGGCCATTCCAAAATGAGCCTTGCCCACCACAAGAGCAGTCATCCCTATGAACAATCCCTTCTTCCTATGGGCAGAGCTGTGAGGGTGAACTCAGTTATCCAACAGCAGCCACTGGCTGGGCAGTCACCAGCTCAGGGATGAATCCGGGTATATCTTGTGGCCTAGGAAGTTCTGAGAACATCCCTGGATTACAAATGGGGTCACTCAGAGGCCTCAAGGTTTGCGGTCATGACTAGCTCCCAAAAAATCCTCCTTCAGGGCTCTGGGACTACAAACAACAACATGGTTCTGCCTGTCCCAGACAAGCCATGAACACCGAAAAGAGCAGAAAGGGAAGCAAAGAGGAAGAGAGCCCAAAGTCTCCACTCTAAAGCTGTGGAGCAAAAAATGCAGGAGAAATGGGTGATACTGAACTAATAGCAATTATTCAGTGAAGTGTGCAAGAACAGTTATTGTGTTTCCTAATTGTAATTCTAAAATTATATGGTCAAAACCGAGGGAAAAATCAAAGAAAAGACTTCATGCTCCTGCACAGCTGAGCCCATGCCTCAGCTCAGATTTCTAAGCCCAGGAGTAAATGATTTAATCTCTGGTTCAGCTGTCACTCCACAATTTCCATGCTGTCAGCTCCTGCTTAGCTTCTCAAGGACCAGTCAGGAGCTTTCCAGCTTGTTTCCATTTCACTCCAATATTTAAACGCATGGGAGGAGGAAGTAAAATGGGAGCAATTGTTTTCCATGAAAAATTTCAAATTTCTATAGTTTTGGTCCAAAGTAGATGCAGATTTTTCTTCCCTTAAGGCTCTCCTACCTAAGAGTTATTAACCTCAGAGTAATTCCTGTCCATCTGAGATTCCTGAGCTGAACCTGCCACTACCCAAAGAGTGCTGCTTCCCCATGCTCCTCCCAGCCCAGCCCCAGATGTTGTCCCAGCCAGCTGGGTGTACACAGACTGATCTCCTCTGGCCTGGTTCTGCCCTGATTTCCACCACAACAAATGGGAATAAACAGCCTTTCTGTCAACTGAAGCTTGCACAGGAAGGAGGAGAGATGAGTTATGAACAATGTCCGTACATATTCTGTTCACCAAAGTGCCTGAGCAGGGGCTCAGTAACAGCAGCTGAGCAGATGCCTGAGAGAGAGAGGAGAGTTCATAGGCAGAGACATCTCAAATGCCAACAGGAGCTGCATCTCACACCACAGAAATGAAACTTTCTTCTCAAGTGGGCATCAGCAGGGCCTTAGAGACTTCTGGTTTCTTGCTAAGGAAGCAAAGTTTTCTCTGCTTCCAAACTTGAAGTGAATCTACCAAGAACAGAAAATGCCAGTTTAAGAGTGGATGAGGGTCTGTTCCTCTGCAACTTCACAGCAGGCAGAACAAAACCAGCAACAGCAGGAAGTTCTAACCATCAACTCTCCTCTCCTCATCACTCACCTTTCAAAATACCTGTGGGTTTTTACTGTGCAGGGAAGGCTCATCTGTGTTCCCAAACCCCCACAGGGGTGCTGGATCAGTGGGAGCTGCACAGGAGAACCAGAGCACAAACTGTAGCAAGCCCACAAAACCCCCTCCTGCAGGCAGGCCAAGGCTCCAGAAAATTCCCTGAGAGCTTCTGAGGTCAATGTGTCGCTGTTCCCTTACTCACCCCTCTCTGATGCACATGAAAAAATTATTCCCATATGAAAGCATGAACAGCAGATGCACAATAGAAATTTAAACAAATTTCCTCTGCAGGAGGACTGCCCAAGGAAGAATGGTGTGATTCATGCAACTTAATGATGACTAAAGCCACTGTTTGTGCTTTGAAAATGTGCTGAGGTATTGGCAGCCATCTCAGGCCTTTGTAATGTGTCAGCAGGTTATGGATTTGAAGACCAACATAAATCTTTCAAACTTCCATTCCAGAGGAAGGCCTTAACATTTGACCTCTGCAACATTCACTAGAAATATTTGAAAGAAAATACCAGTTTGTCAAAACCAAAGCTATTTTCCCGAGGTTCTGCAGAAGCAGAGAGATGTTCCCTCCTGCCCCTGCATTCACATTAAGGAAGAGTAGCTGAGCAATTACAATACTCAAATTTGGGCAGGTTGAAGATCTGTCAGGCTTGCAGAAAACACTGAATTCAAGTGTTCACCATGATATGTCAATGTCCCGACAGCTACCACAGAGCTTATTGGGCTGGGGAGTGGGGAAAAAGAGCAAAGATCCTCTTTGGAAATAAAATGACAGAAAAGAAAAAAGAAATCTGGTTTGTGATCTCATTCTGCAGCAGAACACGTCTGAACCTCTGTGACACCCAGCTAGAGCATGTGTTGTTCAACAATCCCCTGGAGCAGAGGCACAACTTTCCCATTAAGAGGGCAGTCCCTGGGAATTCAGCAAGGCTGAGACTGCCCCGAGGTGCTCCCAGGCAGCAGCAGGCTGCACACAAGAGATCCCAGCATTACTGGACAACTTCTACCAAACATGTTCACATAATATTCTCCAGGATGCAGCAAATTTTGTTTTCCTACTGCAATGTAAGTTACACACAGATGGTAGTTTAAACAGCACCTCTTCTCCACAGAAAACACTCATCCTGTCCTAAATTTTCCTTGACCACCTCCTTTGGAATACAAACACTGTAATAAAGGTCTCTGTTCCAGGAGAGCTGGGCTTGCATCTGTTCATCTCCAGAGATCCTGCTAAATCTTATTACTGCTTCCACCCTCTCCTTCCAGAACAGATCTGATTGAAGAACAAAAGAGAACTTCAAGGTGAATAAAAGCCCTGTGTTAAGCATGAGGTTACACACAGGGGTTGCAGTATCACAGCAGCCTTGGAAATGTCCATGAATCCCCAAAGCTTTGATTTCAGCATTAAGTAATGCTGGCCTGAACATTCATCCGGAAATGTGCACTGCACAGAATTTTTTATGCATAAACTTTTCTTTTTCAAAAGGTTCACTTCTCCCTTCAGGTCGGGANGGATTCACTATTGGGGTCAGTCCAGCAATACATCTCCTTCGGCTCCCTGCCTGACAGATGAGGTGAGCCAGCACCAGCTGCTCCAGTGGTAAATGTGAAACTCTGCAGTAGGCAGTTATGAAATAACCTTGGTGAGAGGAGGTTTCTTGCTAGCCTCATCCTAACCCCTATCATTTAGGAGCTGGCTTCCACCCAGAAGTCCTCAGCATCCAGAAGGAGCATATACACCTTTCAAAATTATCCTCACAGAACTGGATGTTCTCTCTTTAGCCTTACGCATTTCTATCGTGGTCGATAGTCCTGGAAATCGGAATGCCACCTACTTATTTACATATCGGGGCAGAATATTCACAATATTTAATAAACATCGGGTGTTTATATTCTATCAGGCCTTCCAGTCCAAGTCTGGCCATGCTTTCCACAGAGTGGGGGACAGTGTCTGCTCAGGCAGGAATAAACTGTGCTGCCTGAACAGCCGAGCAGCATCACCCCTGTCGAGAAAGGAGGCACAGGAACATTCCGGGCAGAATTTGCTGTTCACAGAGCAAGAAAATGGTCAAGAAGAGCATTTCCCATGCCATCTAAACCAACAACATTTTTGCACACTTTTTGTGGCCACCTCACCACAGTCTCTGGGAGCAGCTTCCCAGCCTGGGGACAGCTGGTGTGTGCAAGAGCCTTCCCACCCTGTGCAGTAACCTCGAGGCAGACAGGCAGGGAAAACTGGGATAAAATTATGGGCAATTTGGCAAAGCAAACGTGGCTTAAGACACCAGGAATATTTTTCAGAAACGCTTCTGAAAAAAAGCCGGTCACAAATGGAATCAGATTTGTCAAATATATCCAGAAACTCCTATGCACACAGATGTGTGCATGTGTATATCTGAATCTATACGTATTTATGTGCCCTGGCTTTCTCTACCAGGTGAAAACTGTCCAAGCAAAACTTCATGGTGTTTTTCTCTGCTGTCATGTGCATGTTAATGTTGATGAAAAATTTTTGCTGCTTTCCTCCTTCTCAGAAAAGAGTTATAACTGGGTATTTCTCTTGCCTGGTGAAACACTGACAATTATCCTCCATTTATCTGCAAAATTCCTAACAAACACTTTTAGTGGGTTTTCGAGCAAGCTTTTTTTTATTTCCTCTGCCTTTCGCTCTTTCTCCAAAGCAGAGGTAAAAATAAAATTATTTTCACTGTCTTTCCAAAACAGGTAAGAATTTCCTTTCCTGGCTGGGTGCTCCCCCATTTCATTTAGCATTTTTTTCCACTGCTGGGAAGATCCATCTTTCAGCAGAGCTACTTTTCCTGGTTTACATGGAAAGTATATATAGACCAAGGCAACAAACACTGATAAGAAGAGTTGAGACCAGAAAGGACCTATCAAAAATTCAGCATTTATATTACAGCAACATAGAGGGGACTGGGGAAAAATCAGAAAATTCCTGGGACAGGAATTTGTAATAAAAAGAGACAAGGAAAGAAAACAGTGAAGAAGCCCATTCTCATTGTAAGCAGTCAGTATTTCCAGACTGAGAAACTCGGTATCACTTTTGGGGGGCAGAACAGGCTTCCTAAGGATTCACTCCGATCTCCTAAATGCCTTATTATTTCATCCTGACTCAGAGAAGCAAAAATCTTTGAATATCCTGCTCTGAGTCTTCTTGCCCTGAACATAAAAGATTGATCCCTGGATCACAGAAAAACCTGGAAAGTACAGAGAAGGTCCAGCTACAGCAAACTCAGTTCACCTTGCTCTACGTAAGAAAACAAATAAATAGCCCTTAAAGCTTTGTTGAGACCCAAACCTTTGTTAGAGGGTTTAACTTCAGTCCCTACAGCGGGACAATCCTTCCAGAGGATCCCAGTTTTAGCCAGAGCTGTGCATGCATGGAATCCAAGGGAAATGTGACTGGAGGAGGGCAGAGCAGGAGTAGGATGGGGAAGAAAGAAATTAGTTTTCTTCAGTATTTGGACATGCAAACTGAAATAAAAGAGGCTGTGAGGTGCTACCATCACCTTCCTCACAGCTCTGAAGCTGCATCAGTTCCCAAGGCAGGGGAGAAGCAGCTCTGAACAGCTCCGGTGTATTTGCAGATGCAGAATCAGCTGAAACACTTCATGACCATAACACAGCAAATATCCCACTCGCTGCCATCAAAACTACAGGCCTGGGACCTGAGAGCAGAACTCTTCCTTTCATCCCTCCAAGACCTAGAAGGAATTTCAACCTGGCTGTATGATTTTTTTTTTTTCCCCCCAAGTCTCCCACCTCCCTCCCGTGTCCCTGAACAACAAGAGCTGTTTTCCCTTTAATCTGCAATGCCACCTTGTGGCTACAAACAACGAGAACACGGAGAAGACACCAACGTCTAAAACGTTTCCTTTTTTCACTTTGACCACGGATTCAAGTACCACATCTGCAAAGAGAAACACACCTGATGCAGGGGGACAGAAGTCATCTCAGAATGGCTGCATTTTATCGAAGCTGGTGTTTGCTCTGTGTGGGTTTCAGCGACCCAAATTCATAGCAGCACGTGGAAAAGCAGCTTCTAACATAAATCCTGGGATGGCTGATTCCATTGCATGGAATCATGGGACCCCAGAATGGACTGGATTGGAAGGGACCTTAAAAGTCATCTATTGCCAACCCCAGTGCCATGGGCAGGGACACCTTCCACTGTCCCAGGTGCTCCAAGCCCTGTCCAGCCTGGCCTGGGACACTGCCAGAGATCCAGGGGCAGCCACAGCTGCTCTGGGCACCCTGGGCCAGGGCCTGCCCACCCTCACATAAAAGGATTTTTTCCTAATATCCCATCTAACCCCTGGCACTAGGATTTCCCCTTGTCCTGGCACTCCAGGCCCTTTTCAATATTCTCTCTCCATCCTTCCTGCAGTTCCTCCAGGCACTGCAAGGCCACAGTTAGATCACCCCTGGTCTCTCCTCCAGGCTGAACAATGCCAGCAGAGCTGCTCCATCCCTCTGATCCCCCTGGTGCCTCCTCTGGCTCTCTCCAGCAGCTCCAGGTCCTTCCTGTGCTGGGCCAGGGCTGGGGCAGCTCTGCAGGTGGGGTCTCACCTGAGCCCAGGGATGTTCCACCTGTAAAAGCAGCAATTACAGACACAGCTCTTAGCTGTGTGCTGCAGAAAGCCCCAGCTCCAGTCCTTCCCACCCCTCCTGGATGCAGTTGTCCCATCAGCCAGGCTGGACCCTTCCTTTGTCTATTCTCTCTGAAATCAGCCTGATCTTTAAAGAGTTCGTGCCTTCATTAAAGGTTCCTTCCACCCCAGACTGAGTGAAACACCCCCGATCCTTGCTGTGTTATGCTGGGAGAGGCCCTGGGTCCCTCTGGACTGAAAGGCATGGCTTAATCCCAGTTGGACACTGCTAACCTGTCTCAGGGTCCAGTATCTAAAAATCTGAGTACAATTCAGCACTTTTCTTCTGAAGGCCTCAGAGGCATATTTTGAAATAATTCGGCATGTCTCTGAGTTGCCTCTTGAGCAGACAAGTATTCTTCCCCTCTCACGGCTGGCAGGCCAAGGCACACAAATACTAAACCCTTCTGGGTAGGGAGTAGCTGCCCTTCTATGCACAAAAATTATTGTATTTTTAAGCTTTAAAATATGATTCTCTCAGGAAAATTAGGAGCAGCTGTCCCTCCCTGGGACAAGCTGGCTTCTCACAAATATTTGGCATTTGGAATACTCTTGTCCTTCGACCACTGGGTCTGGTTTTCAATTAGGCCTGATTTTAAGGCAGAATAACCAGGCTATTGCTCGGGGTTGCTGGGGCACAAGAGGCAGCACAAGGCTAAATTCAGCAAGAGTGCAAATCAGGGCATTTATACAAATTAAAGCTCACACCTCGATGTCACTCCAGTTCCCTAATCCAACAGTGGCTTCGTTCCCTACTCCGTGCATCCCGCAGAGCTGTTGGCACCTGGGGAGAAGCTGGTACAGATTATTTCCATTCACACCTCAATATCTGGTCGAGCAAGGTGCCTTCACCCCCTCAGCAGGGCAAGCACGGGGCACCCAGAGAGGGGGCTCCTCTCTCCTGAGGAGCAATCAGCACATTATACATGGGATGGAGGATGAGGGAATCTCCACTCATGGTTCTGCTGGGAACTCCACTGACTTCTTTTAAGTGACAGCACTAAATACTGGCCTAGATTTATCCCTTCTCACTTTATGCACTTCCTGAAGCCTTTAAGTGGAAGGTCCATGAGGCAAAGCCTGGAGTAAGCCTCCTAGATCCCCACTCTAATCAATAAAGAGACAATAGCCCTCCTGAAAGTAATTAAGATCTTAGGCAGACTAAGACAATGTTTCTGTAACTTATGATGTCACTGAGACGCTGCCAAAGCCCTGACTGAAATCTCAATACACAAATCTGCTGCTGCTCCTCTGTCCACAGAACTGAGTGCTGCCCCGCACAAGGAAGTTGGATGGCTTTGATGAGATTTTTGGCGTTTTAAAAAGGTTGCTGGAGTACTTGTTCATGTACTTTTTCAGAAATTGATGTTAAGTTGGTGGCTTTCTAGCTCCCCAACTCCTCCTCTTTCTTCTTTTTTAGGAACACTCACAGTGCTGGTCTTTTCACAGGCTTCTGATTCTCTCCTTTGCAAGTTAACCCCACTTGCAGGGACTGAAATATCTTTTCTTTTTTTTTTTTTTTCCTTTTTTTCTTAAGTATTCTAAAATTAAATTCACAATTCCAAACCACTTGAAAACACCTAAATCATCCAGGTTGGCCCTAACTCATTTTCCCACACCTAGGTTGGGACCTTGCTGCTTTATAACTAGTCCTAATTACAGAAATCATCTAATTAGTGTTGAACCTCGAATGAAGAAAAGACATTAAACAATTATCTGCAGTGCTGATGTGTTGATAGCTCCCTTTCCTGGCTGCAGAGCAGAACAGCCTCCTGTAACAGTGATACCGAGCTGGCTCTCCTTGCTGCCAATGGCTCCTAAAGGCTGGATCTTTATTTAGTTCTTTGGCCTTTCTGATTCTGTCTATGCCCCTGCTCCACTTCTGTTCTCGTTCTGGGAGCCTGACCTATTTTCTCCTTATTGCATATTTCTTTCTTTCATTTGAGGTCAGCGATGAGCTCATGATTAAACCTCTCTGGTCACCTGCAATACTTTCTAAATGGAATAACCTGAACTTGAGGCATTCAGGCTCCCTAAGGCTCTGCCAGTTTTCCATATCTAACTTTTCCCTTAGCTCACCCTCTCAAGAGATATTTTTTTTCCCAATTTTACAGTGTGTTCCAGTTACCCTTTGTTACTGAAAGATATTTTTTTAAGTTTTGCTGTGATTTTTTTCACCATATAAATACACCTGTTTTGCCTTTACTGTCTCTATAAATGGCATACAATCAATAAACCTTTATTGACATGTAATACACGCTTAACAAAATGCAGCGAGGAGGAGGGAAAGAGCAGAGTTAAGGAGCAGTAAGAGGTGAATCTGTGAACACCTGAGCACTTCAGCTCACCAATAAATGATATTGTAAAAGTGCAGTGTTTGCCAGAGCCATTCGTTAGGCACACACAGGGAACAGCTTCAAAATGACAGCGTGCAGGGCTCTGGCCAGAGGAGAAACCTCCCCAGAGAAGGAATCAGCCGTACCCCTGACTCAGGCAGTGTCACTCTGAACACTGCTAGTGGAAGCAAACTGTGCAAGAACAGAGGGGGGAAAGAAACCCCACTGAAGTAATTGATGTAATTAATCAATTTAACAATGTTATTCTTGCTGAGCATCTGAATAACTGGAGGTGAATTTTAACGATGCACACAGAGCATATTTAAATCATGAGATCCCAGAATGGTTTGGGTTGGAAGGGAGCTTAAAGCCCATCCTGTCCCACCCCTGCCATGGCAGGGACACCTTCCACTGTCCCAGGCTGCTCCAGGCCCTGTCCAGCCTGGCCTTGGACACTCCAGGGATCCAGGGGCAGCCCCAGCTGCTCTGGCACCCTGGGCCAGGGCCTGCCCACCCTCCCAGGGAAGGATTAAATCCCAATATCTAGCCTCAATTTCCACTGTTTCAGTTCGAACCATCACTCCTTGTCCTGTTACTGCAGTTCCTGATGTGGAGCCACTCTGGTTTCCCTACAGCCCCTTCAAATACCAAAAGGAAATTTGCCCACTGGATACACAGATCCACAGAAAAGGGCAAGAGTAGGAATGAAAGAAATCTGTATATTCTCACACCAAGAATTAAAAAGAGCACATGGTCTTTCTCAAACTATTCTGCATCAATCTAAACCTGAAACATGAGGAGCCACACTGCTGTTTGAAGGCTTATTCCACTTGCCTTCCTCAGACGCAGATGATCTCCCTGGCTGCAGTAGAACCAGCAATCCCCTGTGTTACCTGGAACTGCCACGAGGCTGAAAGAAAAAAAAAGGAAAGCTGGGTAAATTCCAGCTTTTTTTAATGAGACTCTCGTGGTTCCAAGGTGGCCCCTCTGCCCCACAGATTTTCTCTGCAGTCACCCCTGCATTCACCTCACTGGTGCTGCAGCAATTTTCCTCTCTAAGAGAGCAACATCTCATCCCTAATTAAAAATCAGTAAGATATTCAGCTCAGCTCACTCATTTACTGTGATTTTTATCCCCTAGACATGAGTAAAGCTCCTGTTTTTCAGGTCTCTGAATGAGAAGATGGCAATAGCCCTTTCTTCCTCCACCACCTACTCCTCACTCTGACCCTTATGGCTTTAACATAGGGGGTTGATTGCCATATAATTTTAACTTCACAAATGAAAAACCACCTTCAACTGCTATTTTCATTATTTCTCTGCTTTCTAAAAGAGCACCCTCACACTTTATTCCTTATCTTCACCTCCTGCCAGGTTACTCAAGTCCTCTTTTTCCCCAGGGACAGGGGTAGCCAGTTTGGTGGAACCCTGAATGAGCATCCAGCTTCACAGTTCAGGTGACCTGTGCACCACCAAACTGAAAGATTTACCAACTTCCTACAACCCCCTTCGATAGCTTCATCCTTCAGAGAGATCACAGAAGCAGCAAGAGCAACTGCTTTTTCTCACTTATTCTGTGATTAGGCATAGATGCCAAATCCTAGACAAACAAATGAGTTATTTGGATAAAGAAAAATGGAGAGCCACTCAAATTGGCTGAATTACAGCTGTTGTCAATGAAGCATCGAAAAAGTGCATCTGGGGCTCTATACAAAAGTCACTGAACACTTTACAGTCACTGAACGTCCTTTAGCCTCCCCAAAGAGGTCAAGATGAGATCGACAAATAAACGCCAGTCCAGCAAATGAGCATATTTACTTTTTCCCAATGTGTTTTTTTTTAAGTGCTGGATCAGCCTTGTAAACTCTCTCATGCCGAGTGCACTTATTTATGCAAAGTTTGATTGGTCTCAGCCTCCCAGAGACACCTGAAGGGGATGCTGAGATAAGCCAGCCTTGGCGTTCTGCTGCATCCCTTATAGCAAAACACGGAGCAGAATGAGGCATTAATTCCGAAACCTTCAGGAGAATGAAGCAGGATAGATTCACTTGTCAGTAATGTCCATACTGATTAATATAAATGCACATGGCAGCCAATATCAGAGTGTGCTATGTGGATTTATTTACATAATTATTTGAGAATTCGCCCTCCCCTCCTTGACTTTGATGCTTGGTACGTATTTATTTACACAACACTGCACTGCCAAACAAGCCAAATGTTTCCCAGAAAGACATCAGAAGAATTACAATTGTTTGAGCAGTGGTTATTTCAGGATGATAAAAAACAAACTCAACTCAAATCCATTTAGCAACTGAAGTGCTTTCCCCACATGACAAACAAGGCTGCTGCTGTCCTTGCGTGGTCACTGACCTTGAGTGGCTCTGAAGGCACCGAGGCAGCTGAGGAAGGAGCTGTTGTAGGTGCAGCTCAGGCAGAAAACAACTGTGGTGCTCAGCAAGGTGGGGACAAAGCCCCAGTGCCCAGGGGTGGTTTGGACAGGGAAGAAATGCTGAGCTGTTCCATCATATCACAGGGAATAGAGAGATGAGGGTTGAGGGGTTTGTATGGACCTGTGTCTTTACCACAGGTGATCTGCAGATCTCCTGGAGCCAGCCAGGTGATCTAGAGCCTAATTTCCATCAGTTTCCAGCAGAAATAGATAGAGAGATAATACCTCACCAGCTCCCAGTGGGCTCCCATTGCACCAACAGACATCACTGCTTATCTCTTGGTTCTTGACACCTTATCAAATCAGACCACAGGTATCACCTGCTGATAAGGGGACATGCTGTGTAATGCCCTTTCTGCACCCTCATCAGTGACAGGGTGGAAAAACCCCCCTCTGATGGTCACAGCCCCACTTTAACAGCACACACATCAAGCCTAAAGCCACCTTGGCCCAACAAAAATCCAACAAAAATCCAACAATCCAGTGCAGGTCGCAGGGCTTAGTCCTGGGCAGTGTGAACACAACCCTGGTGCATTCCTGTCCTGACACTGAGAGGCACACCCAGCCAGCAGTCACCTGAAATCACCTAAAATTCCTTTATTTTTATATTATGTCTCATTAGTTTGTTGAAATTAGGGGGAAAAAAAAAAGAAAACAAAAACAAAAAAAAACCAAAAAAAAAATCAAATCTCAGAAGTCAAATCAAACAAGTGAAAAAAGTTAACTAAGCTTTACAGAACTTCCCAAGGTATCAGTTGGAGTTTTTGGCAGGGGAGACTCTGGTTTTGCATTCATCTGGACACAACATGTTTTTTTCCAGATCCTAACAGATCGCTGGAGTTACTCAGCACACAAACAATGCCTGTTGTTTTGGAGCTGATTTCTCAACCTATTATGTGTATTCCTGTTTACAAACAGTGGCTGCAGCGTGCAGAAAATCTGCAGGCAGCTTCACTGCACCCACTTAACTCTTCTGCCTGCATGTGGGCAAGCCTCAAGTAATTTTCCATGGTCACACTGAGCAGCAGAATTCCAGGATGGAGCAGCTTGGAGGGGACCATAACAGTCATCTGGTCCAAGCTCCCCACTCAGGCAGGGTCATCCCAGAGCACAGGGCACAGGACTGCATCCAGACTGGAATATCTCCAGTGAGGGAGACTCCACACCCTGTCTGGGCAGCCTGCTCAGGGCTCAGGCACTGCACCAGGAAGAAGTTCAGCCTCTTGTTCACGTGGAACTTCCTGGGCATCAGTTCTTGCTCATTGCCTCTTGTCCTACTGAGCAGAGCCTGGTCGAGCCTCTGACACCCTCAAAGCACCAGAAGCTGAACCCAGAAACCTCAAATGGTGGAAGAAGCTATGAGGGGTAGGGAAGGTAACATTGCAAAGGTTCTAATAATTATAACCGTTGTCATAATTACCTGAGATGGTGGCATATGCTTTGAACACGTCACACTATTTATATCGTGGAGCATATGTGGGCTCCTGTGGGGAAAAGGCAACCAACACTTCAATACATCCAACCTACAGCTGGAGACACCAGGAAACAGGGACCAAAGCTGTATCCATTTGCTGGAAGTTTTGGGTTGTTCAGGATTGTGGGCCCAGAATTTCATCCTCAGGTCAAGTGAGAACAGAAGTGCTCAAAAGCCGAGTGTGAAAAATCAGCCAGAATCATGAAGTTTTGCCTGGCTCAGGAGAGGGATCAGATTCATGTAAAATTATAGTTCAAATTGGTTTCCACCCAAGATCATAAATCCTCCTAGGTTTGCCAATAGGATTCTGACTGTCAGCAAATCCTTTCTTTTGGCTATGCTGGATAATTTCAAGAGCTTCAGAGGAAAACTCAGAGGGTTTGCCTGAGCTTTTGGTCTTTGGGGGAGAAGAGGGTGTGAGGGCCAAGGACACCCCTGAGGACAAACATCCCAATAACCTCCCCACACTGGGAGTACAGTGGCAGGGACGTGGTCTCTGGGGCATCTTTGTTCCTTTGTTCCTGACAGAGAAGACATCCGGGGACCAAACCCTCTGACATTTACCCTGAGCTTCTCCTATCTCTGCTTTACCACTGGCACCTCCCCTTAGCAGGCTGTACAGGTAAATCAGCACCTGACTCCCAGGGGAATTACAAAGCCACATTTTTGAGGTCCTGTGGATATAAATGATAGGATTATTTAGGCTGGAAAAGACCTCCAAGATCATCAACTCCAGTGGTGAACCCAGTGCTGGTGTAATCGTGTCCCCAGGGGCCACATCCACAAGCTTTCGGACCCTTCCTGGGACAGCAGCTCCTCTGTTGCCCTGAGCAGCCTGTTCCAGTGCCATTCAGGGAAGTGGTGGAGTAAAATTCCATCCCTTAAATCCCACCAAGAGACTTTCATCCTCAGAAAAAATACAACCAGTACCATCATTCCAACACAGACCTGATGCATTTGGCCAGTGACACAGGCCAGCCTCAGCAAGGGAAATACAGACTGGGCCAATGGGGAGGAACTGGGGTTTTGAACTGAAGGGATGATTAAACAAAATAAAAAAAAAATCACTTCTCAGAGCTACAGGGATTTACTATTTTGCCTGTAGCTTTGGAGGCTCAGGGAAGAAGCATTCACAGTAGTATTCTCTCCTGATAAGTGCAAAGGGCCCTCTCATATTTCTCCTTCTTTCTGCAGTTTAATACATGGGGGCTGAGGCTGTGACCATGACCTCAGCTGTCTTACAATGCTCCCCCTCCCCAGGGAAGCCCCACACTTATCCTTTAACCAAGAATTAAGTCTGCACGCAGCTCTGTGCACTGAGGAAAATCCCAGCACACATTTCTCCTCTTCCACCCAATGCAAAACGAGGATTGATTTTGCTCCAAGCAAGGAGGAGCATTTGGAATATAATGAAGCTGGAAAGGGTGGAGTGGGAGTACAAAGAGATGAGTCCAAGCTCAGCATGACAAATGGTACACAGGACCCCTTGGTTTTATTATACACTATCAAATATCCCTAACTTAAACAGCAGAGCTAATAAGCATGCCAATGTATATATTTACATTGCCTGAAATGTGCACAACCCTGTACAAAAATTAGAGTGCAACTGTTATGATCAAGCCATTAGAGAAAACAAAATCAATCCAAAGCATAGACCAGCCTTGCTAACGAGCTCCCTGCTTTGCTGCCTCAGAAACTTCGCAGCACAGTGAAGCTTTCCTGACCTCAGAATGAAGGAACTTGCACAGGAAAGCTGAAGAACTAATTGTAATGGTACTTCAACGAGCTAAAGTGCAAACAAAACAGCAGTGCTGGGAGTGCAGTCCATGAACCAGCATCAGGGGCAGGAGGGAAGTTAATTCTCTTTGCAATTCTGTAGACAAAACTTTGTGGAGTATTTTGGGCAGTGGACATGTCCTACCTGCCTCCTCTCTGTAAGCCAGCGTGATTTCTCTCTTGCTTTCTTAGCTCTGGACAGAAAACAGTCTCAGCACTTTGAAGATTCCCCCATCACCATGCCCCAAAAATGTTGAAATTGCAGAAAGTTTCTATGGAGCAAAAAGCTGATGAGGAATGGGAGAAAATGCAGTTTGGCTAAAGTAGAATGCTCTCCTTTTAAAGTTGAAAGATATCCTGTTTTGCTTTAGATCACTTTTACTTCGTGTCTCTTTCTCTATATTTAGCTTAATTTCAGCTATTATATAATTTAGAATTCTTTGTTGTTGGATAAAAGAATATCTATAAAAAAAACAGAGCCCTTCTCATGAGAAATTTGGAAAAATCCAGATTATTCCTGTCCATGAAGATATTAATATTTTTACTGAAAATTTTCCAAACCAGTCCTGCCTCCCTAGGCAGAAGGAGAGCTCTTCATAAGCTCAGTTTTGCAGCCCACATGGCCTTTCAGTTCTTCAGGCTTTTATTTGCAGTAAGTTATTTAAACAGTGCAAACCTTTCAATAAAACCCTCTCCAAAGGGGTTGAGGGGCCTGAATGTTTTGCAGGTTCACCTGCAGCCCTGGAGAACTTGGGGAACTCCAGACAGGCAGGACTTCCCTGGACAATGCTCTGGAGAGTCAGCCCTGCGAGGAGAGGCTGAGGGAGCTGGGAAGGGGCTCAGGCTGGAGCAAAGGAGGCTCAGGGGGCCCTTCTGGCTCTGCACAGCTCCTGACAGGAGGGGACAGCCGGGGGGTCAGGCTCTGCTCCCAGGAACAGGGACAGGAGGAGAGGGAACGGCCTCAGGCTGGGCCAGGGGAGGCTCAGGGTGGACAGCAGCAGGAATTTCCTCATGGAAAGGGTGAGCAGACCTTGGCAGGGGCTGGATTCCCCATGCCAGGAGGTGTCCAAGGAATGACTGGAGACGGCACTGAGTGCCAACACAGAATATCTGATCTGGAAGGGACCCACAAGGATCATTAAAGCCCAGCTCCTGGCCCTACAGGACAACCCCACCCTGCCACCCTGTGCCTGAGGGCACGGTGCAAACACTTCTTGAGCTCTGCCAGCCTTGGTGCTGTGGTACCGTGGTCTGGTTTTACAAAGGTGGAGATTGGCCAAAGGGTGGACTCGATCTTGGAGGTCTCTTCCAGCCTGGATGAGTGTGTGATTCTGATTTCTCCTGTTTCTGCCATGGGAGGCTGACAACCAGCCTTGCTCTAGGGTATTGCCAGGCTGTCTCCTGACAGGCGGATGTTGCAGCCTCCACACAACGGAGGCCACTCCGTGCCTGTCACGACAGCCCAGGGGGCAGCAATGACATGCAAGGGGCAAATGGAGAACAATGAGCAATTTTAAAGGTAACTGTCTCTTAGACCAGCCAAGAAAACTCCTCCGGACTCAGGAGATGCTTTAAATGAAGGAGCAAGTGCTTGACAAGGAAGCCAGAGACAGGTCCCTGCCTGCTTACACCTTGAGCACTACCACTGAAGATATCCTAGAGGGATTCTTGGCAGATAGAAACAGGCATTCACTAATTCCCATCTCCTGAGGACTTCTCTGCTATCGTGTCAGCTGGGGTATATATAAATCTAATGTAAAGAATACATTTCCAAGGGATTTTTATCTGCAAGGACCCCCATGGAACTCATTCAGCATTTTCCCATCAGAACGTCGTTGCCACAAAGGTCAAGTGCAGCAGCTTCTCAGGTACAGCACGATGGGTCAAGTTCATCATCTCCACTGGAAACTGCACCAAGGAAGCATGGCACAAACACAGTTTGTACCTCCTGGAACTCAGCAGGTGCCCTGGGACTAAATCTTTGACATTTGGAAAGACCTCTCTGCGGCCTAGAGATCAAATTTTGATTTTACAGATTTCCCAGGTAACTCCTACCACCAGACCTGCTGATGGAGCATCAAATCACGAAGGAAAATTGTTTTGCTGCTCAGTAATTCGTGCTCCCCTTGTCCCATCCATAGCTCATGCTGCAAACATCTCCTGTCCCAGGCCTGCACTGGCCGTGGTTCAGGCTCGTGTGCAAGCTAGGCAAAACAAAACACATTTTCTCCTGGCTCCAGCCATATGCCAGCAGATGTTTGAGCTGAGATTTTCAAGATGCATACGGACTTTTGGGTACGTAATCCCTCATGTTCCAAATCCCTTGCTTCCTAAAGCAAGCCTTTGAGCCCTGGAATCACACAGTGTCCAGAAAGAGGCATCCAATGCATTTTAAGGACAAGGTGTTTTTATCTGAAGCACTAAATCATCTTTTCACAGCAGTAAATTACTGAAACTGTTATTGAGCAGTTCCTGAAATGAAACAGAGTTCTGACCTCTACAACGTCTCCAGCAAACGTGAATTTAGGCCAACGAGGTCGACCAAGAATCACTTGCACCCTTTGCATTCTCCCAGCTCACCAGGAAACACTGCTAAAAGAGCCCTACAACAAGCCAGGAATTCAGGGCAAAAAGAATATCAGGTAATTTTATCTAATTTCATCTGACCATTATCCCCAAGGAGTGCAACTCCCAGAACAGGGCCTTGGCTGCCTGAATTCAGAGGTGCAGTGAGAAGGGCTGCAGAGCTCCCAGACCCCTCAGCAGTATTTACTATCAGTCACTTAAAAAAAGCTTCCACTGGTTAATTTTCTTTAACTTCCTGGGTCATTTCCATCTATTACCCAAATTTATCTAACTTGCTATCATCCCTATTTTTGATATATACACATAAAACCATAATATCAAAATCAAGCAAAAGTGTTTGCTGTAACAATGAACAGCAGAAATAATAAGAGATGATCTATACTTGACTACAAGTGCTCCCTTAGAAAAGTTTAAGGCCTGCATTTTTACAGATTGAAAAACATCCACTGTCTTCAAAGCCAGCTGGAATTCTGTTTTCAGGAGATTCGTAAACCTAAACAACACCGGGCAATGTTTGACTCACATTTTTTTGGCATTTTGTTTGGATTTTTCATGGCATTAAAGGTGAGAAGTAAATTAGCCATTAAACCATCCATTCTGAGCAGATGTCATTTATCTCTTCCACCAGATCTTGGCCACAAAGAATTTCTTGAGAGTTGGGTTAAGGCAGAGAGAAAATGTCCTGATATGACCTTAATGCAGAAATAATTTAGATAACTGCAGCAGGAGTAGCTTGAAAATTCAACTTTTTCATAAATATCTGAAAGTCTGGCATTGCAATGACATTCCTGCAAGATATAGGGTTGAGATATTTCAAATAAGGTTTCCTAAATGATATTTTCACACCAATCTGAGTTCTCCTGGTGATACATCTAACTCAAAAGAAGTGGCACTAATAGCCCACACTTTGATCCAGCTTAGCCCTTATTATGGCTTTTTATCTATAAAGTATTTATAGAGTTAAATTCTAATAAATGTTTAATTACTGCTTAAAATTAAGCTAAACCAGCTATTTAACAGCTCTCAGCTGCTATTAATATTCATACCAGAGCTCTGTGATTAATGCATACAGGGTTTTTATGACCTTTAATTCAAATTCTGAATCACTGTTTGATTTGGCCATTGTTAACATACTTTTTGTTGGCTACTCGCAGCTTGTTTTACAGTTTTGAAAGCATTTGAGAAACACTGTTTCTCTGTGCTGAACAACTCTATTTAATTAGCCCTCTTTTAAGAATGTAGTCTGCTTAAAATTTGAAGTGTCTGAAAGGCAACAAGGGACAATTATTGTTATTGCACAACATTTCTTTCACCCCAGTCCTAGAAATCAATCTGATCAGGATTTTCACGATGCTAAGAGCTGTGCAAATACGTAATAAATGAAAGCCCACCTTACAAAGAACACATCTTCTGAAAAGAACACAAATACAGAATGTCTGCTGAGACAGCTCTGCCTTGGGCTGGGCTTGACAGAGGCAAAGGACTGGTATTAAATGTGACTCCAAGCAGAAATGGTGTGTTAGAGAACACACGCTGGCTTATAAATATGCTAATACCTTAAATTATGTTGCTATCAGAGCAGAGACTGGACAGTTTACAGAGGATAAATGGAACAAACTGCCTTTTCTTATGAAAGAAGAATGGCTGAACCATCACAGCCCAACCCCTGATTGCATTTAGGAGTGAGGAGTAACAGCAAAGAATACATTGGGCTAAGCCAGCACAGCATCTGCATGATCAATATATTGAGTGCTACATATTTCACATACAAATGAACATATAAATCTTTAATTGTGCATAAATACTGGTTTCTTACAGATGCCTCTTTGCTCACAAGGGCTCTAAGGCTCCTCTTCAAGGATCCACCAGTTTGTCAATCAAAACTGGATTCCTGCTGCCCCCAGGTCTGTTCCTGAGGAGAAAGGATCCCATGTGTGGAGCTCTGACAGCCTGGCATGGGACACCCACGGGATTCACTTCCCAATGAGCACTCTCAGAAAAAAACAGCCTGGAAAANCAGTGGAAATTGTCCCTGCCGTGGCAGAGCCTTGGAATGAGAGGAGCTTTAAGGTCCATTCTCAGCCAAACCATTCTGTGAGATTCTATGACTTTTGGAGGTTTGATCCTTGCCTCTTTACACCACATTACAACCTGCAAGTTATGTAAGGAAATAAGCAAAGAATCCTTTCCAGATAATTTTTTTTTTTTTTTT
>WAAG01061394.1:303413-359261 GCA_013390105.1 Tichodroma muraria
TGCAAGAGAGAATGCAGATGTCAATATCTATACAAAAAATAAGTTACTGAAACACAAAGCAGTGCACTTGTAGGAACAGCGTAGGAGGAGGAACTGTGAGAAACTATGTCACCACATTGCTCTCTGGTTTTGGGCAGTTCCAAGTTCCCCTCCCAATTTTTGTTTCAATTCTAAGCATTTTAAGACTCTCAACATTAGATGAAAACAATACTCAGCATACCAAAGGCCAGATTCCCATCTGGGACTCAATGATATTGTAATAATCATCTCAATACTGAGCGATATTATAACACAGAAACCCAGCACGATGGATCTTTTCCCATCCCTGGAGGTGCCCAGGCTTACAGATAAGAGAAACGTGGGAATTCAACTCTTCAAACTTCATGTGTCTCATTAAAGAAGTAATTTATAGTCTCTCATTAGAGAAAGTGATTTTGTTTTAAATTGTTGTGCATGAGAAAAAGCCAGCTATGAGCAAGGGAATTACTGAAGGTTATGCTTGCTCCTTTATCCACCAACTCCAAGTGGGATTAAATTGCCTTGATACAGATTCAAATTTAATTTAGGAAGAATGCAGCATATTTCTCTGTGCAATACCAATCTGAAAAAAATAAATTATAATAAGCAAAAAGGATATAAAAATATGCTATCAGATATGACTTGTCTCCACTTCAGCTGAATGACTTTATTGTTGGTCAAAAAAAGAAGTTGAGTTATTTCTCTGTCCACTGAACTTCTGACTCCGATACATTTCAAACTCTGATGCAGAGGGATGGAGCTCTGGGTGAGTCCATCTGCCTCCCTTCCTGGAAAATGCTGAGGTTTTGATGAGGACTATAATGACAGCAAGTTTGCTGGTGCTCTTTACCCAATCATCAAGTCAAATATTCCCTCCATAGCCATAAATCTGAGCAGATTCTGTGAAAAGGCTTGACTAGTTTAGAGCAAATGATTGGCACTTTTCATCACCAAAAGAAATGATTAAAGGGAAAAAAATGTATTGCCCCAGTAATTATACTGTTTGTGTGCTACCATTGGAGAGAATAATAATAATAATACTTCTCCATGTTTAGAAATATTCATATTATTCCTTCCCAGCATTTGTTCAGACTTGGATTTAATTCATGATACAGTTCAACAGCCGCAAAGAACTGCAACTAAAACAATTTACATTTGGAATTGCTGTGTTTGAAGTATCTGCAGTGTGTCCTTGGTCCTGCTTCCTCAAGTTAAAGATGATACTGGAGATTGATTTTAGTGCTTTTTAGTTCACCTAAGGACAGGATTTATTCCTGAATTCTGATTATTCCTACCTCAAACACCTGAGTGAAACTTGCCTATCCCACAGAAAATGCAATTCCACTCCTGTTCCCTGCTAAAGGGTGTTAGTTTAAGCCAAGTAATTCATGGTTTTAGTTTCTCCTTCACAGTTATGGCCTCAAGCTTTTGGACAGAGTTTCAATTTCTGCTAACAGCTCAAATTGTGTCCATCACAAGTGTGGCTGTTGCAGAAAGAGAATTGCTGTGGAATTCAGTAAATTAGGATTAATTTCTTTTGCCTAAGAGAAGCAATAATTCCAATGTCTGTAAAATATTTTTTCCCACCCCCACAAACCATGTGCCATGGAAAATCTCAGTCATAACAGCTAAAGTCACCTCCCAAACTAGGATGCAATGACACACATTTTGATCCCAAATCCCACTGTTCACAAGCAACATTTGCACATCACCGATGGCTTTTCCATTTGATTCTCACATCACCAGTGGCTTTGCTCACACAGGATAAATAGAAAGGCTCTAAACCAGATAAAAACTAACAATACACTGATGTTTCAGGATTCAAACCCCTCCCTGCTGCAGGGTTGCACAAGGATTCTGTCCTGGTTGTCTGCACTCCATAATACATTGCTGTACAGTTTTCAACAAACATGCAGTAGTCTCAGAGAAGAGATAATAAGAATTTTTAGTTTCCCATACACTCAGTTTATTGCAGAGTGAGGTTTGTATAATACCAGATAATAATAATACCAGGCTGGAATGATTTCTCAGATTAAACACTTTTCTTATGGCTGGTGGTGCTGGGTTGGACTTGATGATCTTAAAGGTCTTTTCCAAGCTTAATGATTCTGTGATTCTAAATCCTTTTCCAAACACAAATGTTTTATTTTGTGGAAAATTGTTGACACTGTTAAATGTTTTCATTGGGAAGAAGAATTGCAGCTCCAACTCCTTGAAATCAAAGTGCAAACCTTTGTAAAGGTTTCATTCTGCTCATTTTGGACTGGTTTGCTTTTAACTGCTTGGACTCCTCCTTGGGTTTTGTGGCAAGGGTGATAGAAGATCTGCACACAAGCTGTGACCACTGCTGGGAGATGCTGAAATTAGGAAAACTAATCTCTAAGAACAGGTGTGAAAATGTACATATGTGTAGAAAAGACAAGGCTCTGTATCCAGCTCTCACCCATCTCTGGAGTGGTCTGATGGGTCAAGACATGGAAAGTTGAGGCTTTACACGAGACAGAACCATAGAATGGCCTGGGCTGGAAGGGTCCTTAAAGATCAACCAGCCCCAGCCTCACCTCCCACTGTCCCAGGCTGCTCCAAGCCCAGTCCAGCCTGGCCTTGGACACTGCCAGGGATCCAGGGGCAGCCACAGCTTCTCTGGACACCCCGTGCCAGGACCTCACTGCCCTCACAGGGAAGGATTTCTTCCTGATTTCCAACCTAAACATCCCCTCTGGCAGCATGAAGCCATTCCTCCTTGTCCTGTCACTTCAGGTCCTTGCAAACAGTTTCTCCTCTCTGCCCTTCCTGCAGTCTACCATCAGGCACGGATACAATTAGATCACTCCAAAGGCCTCTCTTCTCCAAGCTGAACAATCCCAATTCTCCCAACCTTTCCTCATAGCAGAGGGTGCTCCATCCCTCTGATCACCTTGGTGTCCCCTCCAAAGTCACTGGGTGGTGGGCAGGAGCCCCAAAGATGACCAAAGCATACATTAAAAAGCAATAATGTTCCAGTCCCTCTGCCAGAAAGGGCAGGAGCCTCAGAGTAGGATCCTCCAGAACAGAGTTAGACATCACAAACTGTGCGGCTCTCGGCACACAGCTCAGCACTAGAATCTAAGTTTTGGTGCATTTTACTACAGCATGTGAAGAAGAGCTGTGGGCAGAATTGCTGCTCGGGTCACAAAGCCCCGGGGCACAGGAGGAACAGGGTGGCAGGAGCCAAGAGCTCTTGCACATCTCTGGATAACCAGCACGCCCAGCCTCGCGGCTCCCTGCCCTTCCACAGGGCAATGGCTGGGGAAATCAGGGCACGGCTCATGAGGGAAACGGGACTATTTTAACTCACAACACCCTGCAGTGCTGTGGAACGGGGTTTAACCAACCCGGGCAAGTCTGCCTGGCCATCGCTGCCCTGACCTTGGGGACACTCTGGTCCCTGGGCCACTACTGACGTGTGACCAAGATGCAGTTCAGGCACCAGGGGGGGAAAAACCCCAAGGAGCAAAGGGAGACAGCCTGACAGGATACAGAAAGTCTGGCTGGCTCTTTCCAGCAAAGCAGGAAACTCCCCCCTGAAGCTCTGCCTCATGCACAGACTCTCAGAAAATGCAGGGATTGGGATTAGCAGCCCCCAGAACGTGGCTGGCAGCTCACAGGCAGGGCTGCAACTTCCCTCAGCTCCACACTCTTGGCTCAGAGAGAATTCTTTGTGCACAGAACATCCAAAAGGAATAAACCCTCCCGGTGCTCGGAACGGGACTCTTCCCCCTCTTGCTGCTTTGTGCTCTCTTCCTCCCTTTCATACTTTCAGAAATAGAGAATATGTATTTTTAATAATACAGATTTCTAAAGAACTGAGTATGCAACATTTCCTTTTCCCCCAGGAACGCAGCAACCTCTGCACTAACACCGACACGGAGGAGAACGCTTTGGAAATCCATCTGCCAGGAGAGGCAAATCAGAATTACATTGACCATAAACGCCGCAATTATGCCTTGGGGCTGAGCATTAGTGCTCACCTGAACAGTCTGTGCACGGCAGGGATGGCGTGACTGCAGAAAATCCTCCACCTCTGCAGAGAGCTGGGCCACAGAGCCATGAATGTTTCATCTCCCTGCGGCCCTGGAGAGGAGGAACCACGGGAGCTCCGGGCTGGAATCGCGCGGAGCAGCTGTTAATGAGCATCGCCTTCAAACCCTTCTGCTGCTCCAAAGGGGCCTGCAGGAAACCAGAGAGAGCCCCAAAACGGGGGGGAATGTGCTGGGGCTGAGCCCCTAAGCTTAGGAGATGGCTGCACAGTGCAGAGATGGATGCCAAAGAATTAAGCTTTGTCTTACGAGTCTAAGGCTTGACCTGAAGCTTATTAAGGTCAGTGGAAAACCTTCCACTGATGCCTCTGAGTTTTGGTCCAGGTACACGATGCACTAAATCTCAACTACCATCACAATCATTTACTTCTTGCTATTGCAATTTCAAGCATTTAATTCAAGTTGTAGTTGTTGGGTTCTCGTGACCTTCCTAAGCTAAAATCCCAAGTTGTTTAGGTAGAAAAAATGGCTTCCAGATTTTCAGAGACAGTCTGGTTGTAAGGAAAACAAAGAGCTGAAACTTCTACCCAGGATAAAAATAAGAAAACTAAGGGAGAAAATAGATATTAATCCTAAAAATCTCCCTTCTGTGACAAAGAAAACAGAGAGAAAAAAACCTGAACCAACAAACCCAAAGAAAATAAACCAATTATTTTCCCTGGTATTTGGCTAAGGAGTTGGTTTAAAGGTTCTCCTAAAGCATTTTTGTGCTTTTACACTTCATACTATAGATAGTATTGGCTCAGTGCTTCCATACCAGAAAAACAGACTAAAACACCTTTTAGCACATCATCAATCCCGATCAGAAAAGGACAAATTAGACAAGTTGCTGGGGAAGACTCCAGTAAACAAACTGGAAAACTTCACTCAGCTGAGATTTCAACCCAGCCACCTGGGTACCAACGCAGAACACGCAGCGCTTGTGTGGCTTAAAAATAAATACGTATTTTTTTTTGGGGGGAAGAAAAATCAGACAAATAGATACAGTCTGTGCAAATTAACCCCCAAATCTGAAAAGACAGGAAAAGGGAAATGGGTGGGAAGAGATAGATAATTCTATACAAACAAAAATGTATGTCAAGTAGCCAGAAAAAAGTTCTGAGCTCAGAGAGGAGCATGTGGCCAGATCCTCAGCAGAGATAAATCAGCTCAATTCCATCAAAATCAAGGGAGACACAGCTCATTGCACCAGCTGCCAATCTCATCCACCAACCAGACTCTCCACCAACTTGCATTTTGGGTCCTGCAAAAAAATTTCCTCTTGGAGTATAAAGCCTGCATTTATCCACTGGCCTTAGAAAGTATGCACAGCTGTGACATAAGTAACCCCTGCTCTGTTTTTAAATGTATGCAAACATAAAACGAAGAAGAAAAACGACATTAAAATAATGTTAAGGATTTGGCTGGGGGCCATCAAAGCTAGGACATTCCAAGTTAAAGCTGAAACGACATCCTTAACCTTAAGTCACCCCATTGTGCCTGGGTATTGCAGCTGCTGAAAGGGGAAAATCAGAGCGGTTACGGTCTGGCGTGTGAATGAGAGCTGAGGGACTCTTAAATCCAGGATTATTTGGCTGCCGCACACCATGCACTGCAGCCACGTGCTAGCAATCCTTATGCAATCTTTGCTGGGAGAGGGGGGAAAAAAATACATCCCTCAGGCTGCGTGTGCACACTGAGGGGACTTCTGGAGAAAGCAGCAAGGGCGCTTTTTAAATTAAAGCAAGAGCTGTAACTGGGTTTGTGGAGGGTGTGAGGAGCAGCAAGGACCTGAACCACCGAGTGAGTTACCTGAGACTGACAGGGAACCTCCTGCACCAAGTGATTCTGGGGAAGCAGCAGGTGAATCCCTCACCACCCAGCTGCTTTTCACCCAGGAACTTTTCAGAAGAGGATCTTTCCGACAAGCAAAGTTCCACTGCCCAGAATTTGTTTCTTTATTCATGGTTTCAACACACCAAGGCCAAATTTCCTGAAAATCAGAAGTGCTTTTTGTTTCCAAAAGGAGCACATTGAGACACTGGACACACTGAGGATTTGGTTGAATTGGACTTTTTGCTTCTAGGCATTTACTAGTTTGGGCATAGATTCCTTCTCTTTTCTCCCATTTTCTTTTTATACTAATGCATCTCTTCCTTCTTTCTCCATCCCTAAAATGGCAGAAATAAAGACAGGGAACAGAAAAAGTAAAACTATAAGAAACCATCATGGAAATCCTTCCAGCCCAAACTTAGTCAGTGTCTCAAGAGTGCTGGAAGCTGTAGGTAAAAGCAATTGTAAAAACCACTTGTACATGCACATCTGCATGCAAATAAAGAGCAATACATAAATATTTGTAGTTTAGACTAATATTTGCTTGCCTTGAGCAATAAACATCTGGGGCAAAGCTGGTTAATATAGACTTTATATTTTTTTAAGTAGTCCAGATAGCCCTCGAGTTAAAATAGTGGGTGAACTGTCAAGCTCAAAGGCTTCCACAGCCCTCTCCAGCCCCAGTTTTCTGCAGCTCTCTGGCCCATGGGTTTAGCACTTCCAAAAGCACTCAGGTTATTGGGGACAGTCATTAAGAGCTGTGGCTGAAGTGCAAACTACTGTGACAGTCTCCAGGAACTTGTTTCTACATCCAGTTTGCCTTTGTTTCAAGCAGCTGCCAGCACCCACAAAGGGCAGGATCCTCAGCCCTGGACTCTTTTTTTTTTTGCCTTGAGATGTAAAGGAGATGCTTCCCAACAACTGTATTTTCCAACTCAGTGTTTCATCTTGCAGGAGAAAGCGCAATAAAAGGTAAAAGTGTTATTTTTACAGAACATGTTACTATTTCTGAGCCCTTCTGCTCCAAAGAGATAGGAAAATAACCAAATGGGTACAATAAACTCTCTCTCTATTCCTCTGCTTGCACAGTACCAATATATTTCTGCCTATGTAAACTCAGCCTGATCTCAGGAGGGAGAAGAGACAAGGAGGAATGGAAAGACCTGAGGGTTCTGATGTTTTGTTTTGCCATAGCCTCCGGCAGGACTGTGCCCCTTTGAATGCTGTGGAATTGGGATTGTTCAGCCTGGACAAGAGAAAGTTTTGGGGCGACCTGATTGTGGCTCTCCAGAACCTGAAGGGAGCTGACAAGAGAGATGGAATGAGAATATTTACAAGGGCCAGGGGAAATGGCTTCACACTGACAGAGAGGAGAGTTAGACGGGGGATCAGGAAGAAATCTGCCCCTGGTGAGGCCCTGGCCCAGGGTGCCCAGAGCAGCTGTGGCTGCCCCTGGATCCCTGGCAGTGTCCAAGGCCAGGCTGGGCAGGGCTGGGAGCAGCCTGGGACAGTGGAAGGTGTCCCTGCCATGGCAGGGGGTGGAACAAGGTGGTCTTTAAGATCCCAGCCAACACAAATCATTCTGGAATTCCGTGAAATTAGAGGCACCTCTGTGACACTTACACCCTGTTGGGTGACACGTTTACCAAGGATTGCTTCATTCATTTAAAAGATTTATGCAGAATCTCTACCACTTCCTCACTATTCTCCCTTCCCAGTCTCTGCTGCTGCTGAGAACGCTTCATTTCAGTACGAAGGTTGGGGAATGGCACAAGGATGGATTGCAGTAATAATTTAATCATGAAAAATAAGCTCCACTGGAAAATACTGATGAGTGGTCATATTTAAAAGTCTGGCGATTATGTTTGATTAAAGTAGAGTGCAAAAATATTAATTAATTGGGCTAGTTACATAGACAGCTTTATATCCTGCAGCAATTCATGTAATAACAAATTGATTTTTAGCTAAGCAAGCTGAAGGAAAGGAGGAACAGGAAACAGTGCCTGAATGCATTAAAGAAGCCTGAGTATGAAGTTATAATGTATGTGTTGCATAAAATGCTGGGGAGAAACACAGAGAACAGTTCCTTCAGTGAGAGAATGAAAGTTAATTAATTTAGTGCCCTTTGCCTGTTTAAATTCCTCCATTTCACATTCATGTCATTTTACTCTTACTAATACTCCATACCGGGCAGACTGTGATATTAAAAACCCCAAATTAAATTTGCAATACAGCAACAAGTTAAAGAAGTTTTCTATGGAAATGCCTCCACCTGGAGTAAGGGACAGCCATATTTCAGCTCTGCACAACCCAAGTCACTTCCAAAAATAGCAGCACCTTCCACCACTCTTGACAAACAGAGCCAGAAATAAAGGTTATATAGATAGAAATTTGATCCAGGTCCCTAAATCGAGTTTAATGGGTTTGTACCATGACTTCAGTGGGATCCTGAGTGAGTTTCATGGTGAGGCTGCTGTGCAGAGACCCCAAAAAGGCTGATGCCTGCACGGAGGAACCCCATGCCAGGTTATCCAAGGGATATGTGAGGCTGGGAGAGCAGAGCACACCCACAAATCTGGATTGTGCCACACTGATGCCCTGATCCAAGTCCCTGATCTGCTCTCCAGCTTGGCTTCAGCCTCTGGCCTCCAACCCTGGAGAGCAGCCGAGGGAAAACCCCACTGCTATCCAGAAGGTGGGAGATGGATGGGGAACAATGAGGGAGAGCTGCAGACTCTGCAGACTCTGCAGCACTGGTATCACAGGGAGAAGGAAGATGAGAACAGATAAGCATGGCCAGGGCAGAAGGCAGCTGCCTCCTGCCTCACTGATACCTTCCCCCAGCCCTGCCTCTGCTTCCCACCAGGATATAGTTTTTAATTTTTATTTTTTATTTTTTTTTTTTTTTTAGAGGGAAAACAAAGAGCACTGAGAGGCCAAAGAGAAAAGTGAGGGGTTTCAGAAGAAAGGGAGCACTCATGTGAAAAGTGTCACAGCTACTTAGGAAATTGAAAATATTTTCCATGCCTGCCTGAATGATCATTTCCAGATTTTAATTATTTCCCGATTGTCTCCAAGAAGGATGCATGGCCACTGACCTCATTTGGGCCTGAGGAAATAAGACTGTCAACATTTTAGGATAGATCTGATCAGATTAAGAGATATTTTGGATATTGAACATAAGAATTTGACAAGCAAGCTAGAACAGTGGATGTGTTTGGATACGTGCAAAACCCCAGAGTATTTCTGCAAGCTCATGCCTACTTCCCTGTGCTGCTTGCACTGAGTTATGAGAACAAACAGTTTGAGCACATTTTCCTCTATATTTGATTCTTTTCTCTATTTCTACTCCCAGCAACAGCCGGTTTCAAACAATCTGAGCAGAGCTGAGCATTAGCAAAACGAAAGAACAAGCGAAAGCCTTAATTTTATACTCAGTTAGAAATGTGGCTCAGGCACAACCATGGAAAGAGGGAAAACCAAGGTCAGTAAAAGGAGGCTGAGCCAGACCAGGCTCAGAGGAGAGGTTCTAGGATGGTAACAGATCATACATGAAAACACAAGTAAAAAGAGAAGTGGGTTTATCCTGCTTGGGGCTAAAGGCACATCTTTTCAATCTGCAAGCACCAAACAGGTGAAAAATAACAAGAAACTGAGTCAAACTCTTCCTAGAGGTGCACCACGAGCAAGAGGAAACACACAGGTTGCAGCAAGAGAAAGTTCAGCTGGGAAAGGGGGACGGAGACAGCTGTAAGAGCAAGCACTGGAACAAATTTGCCCAGGGAGACTGCAACCTTCATCCTTAAAGATAACCCAATCCCAGCTGTACAAAGCCCTGAGCAAACCCATCGAGCTCCAAGGGGTCCTGCTGGGAGCAGGAGGGCTGGACCAGAAACACCAAACTCCCCCCTCATACCCAACCTAGTTACACTCTGTTTCATCTTCTATTGAGACAGCACTTTTCCTAAAAGAAGAAGGAGTCGGTCTTTTAGCAACAGAAATGAATTTTGAAAATGCCTTGACTTGAATACAACACAATTGAGTCCAGCCCCCTCAACCCCTTTGATGTCGCTCAGTGAACAGCAGTGCCCCTGACTGTGAGTACACTGAACAGAACCTCCTGTGAAATAAGGATTCTCTTTCTAGTGCAATTTGAGGCCTTTGGTTTCGTGATATAGACAGGGCGAACAAAAGCAATTTGAGGAGAGATTGGCAGAGAAGCTCAGCTTTCACATGTGCCTCACAATGGCACAGTGGTTAGTTCAGATCGTCTCTGAACAGCGAGAGCACAAAGTCCAAAACTGCATGGGCAGGCACTGGCTCCACTTCAACAGCAGCCAGCACAAAGGGAGGACATTTAGGGAGTAAATGAACATTTCTGGGGGCTCAGCATCTGATGAGTTTGATCAGAAATCAAACAGTAAAGCTTCCATCCTCAAGGCTGGCCCTCAGCAAGCTTTCCCAGAGAGCTCTGATGTTATATATAAGTCCTGTGCAGAAAGGAATGTGGTGCTCGGGGTGCATTGCACAAGCCCTGCTCCCTGCACCTTCCTCCTCACACAAGGCATTCATTGCCCAAAGGAATTTTCCAGTCTAAGGAGCAAAACAAGCCAAGAATGTGTTAAAACAGGTGTTCCAATCAGCTCTGGGTGCAATCTTAGCACAACTGAGGTTAAAAATATTTGGGAATGATGTCATATAGAGATAATCAGTTGTTACTGTATATTCCCCTCCACCCACCTCATAAGAAGGTCTGTGTGGAGGTTGTCAGTTGTCCCTCCTTTCCCAAAGCCTGAGCTCAGGCTCAAGGGCCAGCACCAGCTCTGAATTTTGCCATATTAGGCCAGACCAGCCAAGGCTGATGAGGAACCAGCAACAGCAAGCCTAGACTTGGAAGGAAGGAGGAACTTTGTGATAACACAGCACTGTCTGGGTGCCCTCCTGTGCTGGCTGCTCACGCCAGGAGCAGCACACAATAACCAAGGAAGCATTTGGAGCTGGAGAGCTGTTTCACCAGCAAGGATGAAACAAGGAGGCACCCAAACACACCACGCCATGCACTTCCAGACCCTGTGTGCTCCAGCTTTACCAGCCAGACATGCTCCTTAAATAAAACGTGATGCTCCTTCTCCAGTCCCACTTATTATGCTGCAGGAGAGAGGTGCTGCTGACTGGCCTGGTTAACATGCAAGTGTGCTGCTGCTCACATCACTGTGGCTGCTACAGAAATCCTGGCAGTGCCTGAGGGATGATCTCTGTGCATGCAACTCAGGCAGAATAAGAGCTCTTCATATTCCCCCTCTCTGTCAAAGGAATCCTTGTGGGCTTGCAGTCAGTTTTCCTGGGGTGTGAAATTTGCATGTCACAGTGTACCCCTAAACCAGTACTGAGGTGCTATGTGCATTATTACTGCTCCATTTGTTGCCTCCATTGCTGAACTATTGTGTGTTTTGTCGTGGCAAAGTGCTCAAGGAGGCTCGGCACAAAAGGCACAATAGCAAAGCCAGTTCCAGCTGAAATGAAGGCTGTTAATAGACAGATCATTTCCACCCTGTATCCTGATTTCGAGAAAGATCAGACTGCTTCACTTGGAAAATATCACATCACTTTACATTCCACTCTCCCCAGCTATAAATCATTGTTTAAGACCTACCTGATTTAAATTTGGAAAGCATCCATCTGTCAAGTTCCACATCGCCAGCACCTTTTGTGCCAAACACCCCCAGGTGCTCTTATCAAATGCTCACATTAACAGCTCAATTAATTATGAGTTAGCCAGATCAAACAGGCCAGTCTCAGGCTTGACAGGCATCTGATGTTCAGATATCCTACCTATGCAAACTTTACAAAGTCAAGCAAATTCAAATTCCACAGGGCTCGGATCAATACCACATTAAGATGCTGAGCTTATCTCCTCACTTGAAAAACTCATGAGAGAGTATGGAGAATCTGTTTGTCGATTCATCTGTGGAATTAAAATGGAAAAACAATCCACTAGATTTTAACAGTTTGATGTGGTAGTAAAGGACACAAACCAGGAGGCAGAGAAGTACAAAACTCCACGAAGCCAACAGGAAGCATTAAGTGGTGCCTGCAGAGTGAAGGCAGGGGTGAAAGTTGTCCTCAGAGATATGGAGCAGCTGGAAAGAAGGCAGGCACAGAATCTGCAATGAAGTCTGCCCACCCAGCTCTACTCCCCTCTGCAAATCTCGGCCTAGAGAGAGGGAAAAGCTCCACAGACAGGTTTTATTCCGAGCATCTTCATCTTCCCCACCTAAGAAACCCGCCTGGGGGCATTTCTCTCACTGCTCACCAAAGCTTCATGAATCAAATAAAATCATCTCCTTCTGAGCCCATCCCATTCCCCTGTCAGGCTGACAATGCTGGGAAGGGGTTCCACACAACACTGCTCCAAATTTAAGCTCTACATGGAAAAAAAACCATCCAGGCTCCCGCAGCTATCTACTGCTTATGGGTCTGGGATCCTTAGAAACCCTCCATGCTCACAGAGTTTGGGATATCCCTTTGTTTAGATAAGAGACCAGATAAAAGCCAAACGATTAATCCTGGCTGCAAAGAAACGGTAGGAAAAACATACATTGAGATAGTTTAAAGTCCTCAGCATTGCAGAGCTTCAGGTCTCAGACCTATTCAGAAATTTGAGGGTCTTTTTCCAGCTCATGCTTTTAATTACTTAAGCTTTGTCAATTCAAATTTGTCAGCTACAGATCTGTAGCTGAGTAAGCCTTTACGCATTTATTCTGTTGTTGTTAATGACATGGGCTTTATTTAAAACTAAGGAACTGAGTCACAGATGCCACGGTAAGAGCTGTACTTGGTGTTTATGGCAAATAACGTTTCCCAGCATTTTACAGGCAAAGACTCATCAATCTTCCCAGCATACGTATGAGATAAGGAAGTATTATCTTGGTAATGTATTATTGGTCAGATCTCACACGCTTCAGGGTACCGAGCAATGTTCCTTCATTTCAGTCACTCTATCGAATTGCACCGAGGAAAACCCCAGGGGAAATCACAAGTGTTTTCATATTTCCATAATCTGTTGCATTGTTTGTATTGTACCTCCCAGCTGGCACAAACTAAAGGTGGGATTTGTGCAGGAACTTAAGAAGGTGGGAAAGACTCCCCTGGGCCGTGGTTGGTGGGCAGGCACAGCAGCAGAGGGGCTGTACCTGTGGGCAGTGATTCCCTCAGGAGCTGCACCCTGGCACAGCCCTCAGCACGTGGCTGGATCCAGCCAAACCTGCTCCAGTGTTTCCTAAAGAGCACGCCTGGATTGACCTCAGGTGAGTTTGCTGGGTCAGGTCTCTCCCTGCAGCTCCTCCTGCCACACCACCATGCTCCCAGTGAGGGAGTTCCAGCTGCACAGCTCCAGCTTCCACTGTCTGCCTGGACTTCATGGCAGAGACAAACGTCCATACGCCTCTGATCTGTCCAGAAAACTGAAGGGGTTGAGGACTCACAGAATGTTTTGCATTGACAGGGACTTTAAGAACATCTGTTTCCACCCCCTGCCATGGGCAGGGACACCTCCCACTGTCCCAGGCTGCTCCAAGCCCCAACGCCCAACCTGGCCTTGGACACTGCCAGGGATCCAAGGCTGCTCTGGGCACCCTGTGCCAGGGCCTCCCCACCCTCACAGGGAACAATTCCTTCCTAATATCCCATCTAACCCCTGGCAGTGGGAAGCCATTTCCTCTTGTCCTGGCACTCCAGCCCTTGTCAATATTCTCTCTCCATCCTTCCTACAGCTCCTTCAGGAGCTGCAAGGTCACACTGAGGTCACCCCTGGTCTCTCCTCCAGGCTGAACAATGCCAGCAGAGCTGCTCCATCCCTCTGATCCCCCTGGTGCCTCCTCTGGCTCTCTCCAGCAGCTCCAGGTCCTTCCTGTGCTGGGCCAGGGCTGGGCAGCTCTGCAGGTGGGGTCTCACCTGAGCCCAGGGCAGAGGGGCAGAATCCCCCCTGCCCTACTGCCCACGCTGGGCCCAGCCCAGGGCAGGGGGTTCAGGGTGGCAGCAGACACTCCAAAAACCGTGTACTTTAACTGCAGTTACAAACACCTAATTTAATACAGCTCACTCAAACTTGAGTTTGAATCCCTCAAAAACAAAGATACAGAGAAAGCAATGATCAACAACTGAGCATGGCAAGGCTGAGGCTCCTCCAAGGTCAGTCAGGGAATCTGTGGCAGACCCACCATCCATTCCAAGGCACTGCTGTCCATTGCTTAATCAACAGCATCCCTTTTCCTAATTCATAGGATGTGATGCCACTGCTATTCACTATTTAAATGCAATCAAATGCCAGAGCACTTTGCTGGATCTGGGTCTCCTGACTGACCCTTGCCATTGGCAGCTGCGTGCTGAGATAACAGAGAATGAAACACACAAAGGCTGGAAACATCAAATGGGGCTAAGGTATTTTTATGGCCAATTTTTGCCAAAAAAATGTGGAATCCCCACTGGGCCTCTTGAAAATTTCAGCTCAAAGATTGCACAGCAGGGCACAACAGAGGCATCAAACCAGCCTGGACCAGAGAAAGTTTCTGCCTTACAGTCAATAGAGAAAGAAAAAAGATTGTCCACAGGGTGATTCAGAACTCTGGTGGGCCCTTAAATCTCTTTTAAAAAGTACATTTACGACAGCAAAAGATAGTCATAAACATGCTAATTCCACCAGAGACATCAATTTCGACTGCCATGGGAAAATAAGTCAAGTGAAATGAAAATAAAAGGAAATAATTTTCTGTTAAGTTTAGCTTTTCCTCATTCTTGGTTGTTTGTTTTATGATGCATTGTCTGTTATGATCTTCCACTAAGAACCTCTACTTCATCCACCAGGGCTTTCCTCGAGGCTGAAAGCACCATGGTAACTGTTTTCCTCTTCCATTATCATTTTTCTTTTATAAAAAGGTGTTAACTATGACACTTGCCTACAAAGGGCAGTTTTTCTTGCTGAAAGCTTAGCTTCAGAATAATGGGAAAGATTAGCATACCTTTAAGTTGTCTCATTTCTTTACAAACCCATGACAGATAAATGATACTTCACAGAGCTGATTCCCTCATTTTAAGTACTGCATTTAATTAAATGAAGGAGCACAACTGTATTTCTTAAAGGAAGCTTTTGAGTTTCCCAACTACAGGTTACTCTCAAGTGTCTCCATCTTCAGTTTGCTGGTCTCTAAGACACAGTTCTGGAAGAGAGAGCTTTTTACAAAAGTCAGGAATAAACAAAGAAATTATCTATGCCTCTGCGAAAAATACAAAAGGCCAAAAATCTTTTTGAAATGGAACGAGTAGAATATCTGTTTCTTCCCTACAGAACATTGTGATGACCAGATGTGAGTCTCTCAACACACACTCCTTCAAGTCTCTCTTTTAATCAAAACCATCTAAGATGAAATCTTCCCAAAATTACCTTTTCCTTTTCAATTTGGTGTTGTTTGTTTCTGTCTCAGGAGGGGAAAATTGAGGTTGTACCACTTGAGGAGCAGCAGCTTAGTGCAAACTGTAACTGGATACATCAGACTTGTAGGAAATAAAGAGATGGGAATGTGATTTATCCATGTACCTTCTCCAAGGCAACTAAGCAGGACATTTTCTTTAGCAAATTTGAAATCCTCGTGTCTACTCAGCCCAAAAAAAACACGCAGAACTATTTGTCACAATGATTCCTAAACATATAGAAAATAATGTGAATGATAACAAGGAAAAAAGCAATAAACTGGAAGTTTTAAGTTGCATATTCTTATGGAAACACAAAGAATCAAATTTGACACACCCAAGACAAGCAGGAGTCACAGTTTACACAACATCAGGCTAGTAAAGATGCATCATGAACTGAAGCTCACTGCTAAGAATTTTCTTTGATGGACATCACGAGGGTGGGAAGGCAAGAGCTCAGATATAAAACTGGTTCCAGAGACAGAACAGGAGCAAACTAAAAAGGCAAAACCCCTTTTGCCCATCCCTCCAAAAGCTAATCCGTGGCAGCACCTCTGAAGGTCATTTGTACAATGCAGACCAAAGTGCTTCCCACAGATGCCTGATTTCCAAACGGGCTCCGTGTCTCTCAGTGCATCTTTGTCTCTGCTCCATGAACATTGTGTTACAGTTCTAAGGCACGAGGCATTGTGACTTTTAACAATGGGATTAAAAATCGCAGGGATCGTAAAAGCTCTGGAGCAGGGGGCATCTCTTTGGCATTTGTACAGTGCCAAGTACAGTGTGGGGGTCTGGTCCTGGCCGAAGTCCCTCGGAGTGACAGCACCAGTAGAAGTTAAAGTCCCAGGAAAATCCAGGTTTCCGCAACATCAAGCACCTGCAGCTTCAATTAGCACAACGGGGCAGTGTGGTACTAATTACTGTCATGCTTGGAACGCTTTGGTTGCCCAATGGGGGAGCAAAAAGGATCCCACGTCACTGAGGGGAATAGGAAACACATTGGGACCCCTCGGAGCTGCCTCCAGCAACTGCACAACAACAAATGCTCTGCAAGCAAAGCAGCCCTGATTTTCGACCTCTTAACGACAAGAAAAGTTGTTAATCCTGGTTGTAATGAGGGGTTTGGCCCATTCTAGGCTGGAGCATTCAGGGCTCTTGCAAACAGCTCCGTGAACCCTGCCAAGCTGCAGCTCTGCTAATTTCTTCCTTACATCCCTACCTCCCAATTCCATTATTTGTAGTAAGTCAAATGCTGAGCTGGAATAAGCCAGACCAGATCCATTCGTTTATGGAAATACACTAATTTTTACCAGCTGAAGTCTCTGCTCTCTGTGATAAATGGTAACTACATGAAAAATGACTTAAATTAAGAGAACCAGCGCTGGCTTTTTTAAAACGTAAAATATTCATCACTTCTTCTACTCTGCACTTCCAGAAAATTTGAAGCATTTTCACTGGGCTAAAGCTCACGTCTCACTTTTTCTTTTTTTTTTTTTTTCCCCCCCTGGATATCCTTATTCACAGCCCAGTGGAGCTGGCACATGTGCTGTGCTCACCACAGAGGTGACTCGGAACCAGGGAGGCTGAAAGAAACTCGCTGTGTGATGGAGCTCTCACTTCTACACAGGGTATCAGTTTCCATCCTGCTTCAGCTAAAGCCTGGAAAACAACAGAGCCCAGAGGTTCTGTGGCTCTGAGTTGTTAGGCAAGCCACAGGGCCAGGTAAATAATGCCATTAAAAGGAATTAGAGCAGAGAAGAATTAAATGAATAGGAAGAAAGGCCTGGATGGGCAGGAGGGGAAGTGGGAATCATGTATCTGACTGCAGAGACTTCATAGTAATTTTTCATTGATTTTTTTTTTCCCTTTTGTTAAGCACTCAAAATTATCTATTTCAGTATGGGGCTCTTTTGGCAAGCTTCTTTGTTTTAGATCTTCCTGGAAATTTCCTTACAATTTCCGTAGAATGTAGAATTAGTAAAAAAAAAACCAACTCTATGCACAGTGCTAAGATGCTTCTCATAGCAGAGAACGGTGTACCAGGAGAAGAGCCACCTTTATGGCTTTCAGTTTTATGTTATTCCAGAGCTTTATGTGTCTAAATTTCAGTATAGAGAGAGGCCCAATGTCCACCCGAAACCTGTAACGTCACACATTAAACACAGTTAAAGGAAAGGGAAAAAAAGCTCCAGAGCTCTGAATATGCAACTGAACACAAAAGAATCGGGAATTTGCTGGTAGTGCTGAGATCTAGGGAGAAATTCACCTTTTCTCCTGGCAGACAGCAGCCCCGAGGAGCAGCACAGGTAGGGCTGCTCTGCCCAGGGGTGCCTGGAGCTGCTTCACAGCCAGCTCTAACACACGAGTGACTCCAACATCTGTTCTGTCACCGAGTGCTGCTGGCCAAGCACTTCTGCCTCTCCAGCTCCAGCAAACTCTGATGGTGTGAAGAAACGAAGGTGAGTGTGAGGATTCTGCTAAGCTGTAATTCTGCTAATAATATGAGTTGTTGAAAGGCCTCCTGGCACATTCCAGACCAAGTTAAAGCAGCAATAAATAAGAAAAATACAGCCAAAGCCATAAGGTACAGACAGCAATACAAAAACAAACAATCCCAAGCTACCACTTGGCAACACTGCTGTCCCTGCCACACTCAGTGTATTCCCTGCTTTAAAGAGACCATCTCCACAACTTAACATACCTTTTTTATTATTATTATGAATGCCATTATTGCTTCAGGACATGCAAAGCATTTCAGGGAACACAAAAAGCCTTTGCTAAGGTGGATGTTCAACTGCACTGATGGCACTGATCATCAGGCTCACACAATTAAAACCCTTGAATATTCATCCAACCCTTACGCCATCCCTGCCTGCCAACTTGGTCTGCAAGATTTTGACAAACCATCTTGAAAAGCTGCCTTTTAGTGCCTTCCTCCCATTCCCAGGAAACTGAAAAGCAACAGAGAAAAGTAAAACAGAGAAATAATGAACTACAGTTTTGTGAACATCCAAATAGAAAAAGAGGAAGTGATCCCCGTTCTGGAGTAGCCCAACTCTGTATTTGTTATATCCATGATGATTCTTTCCCTCTGTACAAAGTCTGTCAGATTCTGGGAGCCCCTGACATGGCAAAGTTGAGGAAGGTGCCCAGCATATTTTAACCTCTGGATGAGGCAACACGATAATTCCTCAGCTCCAGAGGAAAAATGTGAACCCTCACCCATGAAGAGGAATTCCCCTTAATGTACAGTCTGTAGGGAGAGTCCCCCACACGTTTCTGGATCCTGGCAAGAGGCTGAGGGTCATGTCCATGCCCTGCCATGGCCTTTGCATGGCCAACATGGGAAATGAGTAATGGAAACCATTTTTGGCTTCTCTCAAAACCAGCTAAAAATAACAAATAGCTCTGTCAACTGACTAGAGGGAGAACCCCCCTCCCAGAGGATATGAAAACATGAAAACTATGGGGACAAATCAAGTGGATTCCCCAAATGACATCCCTGCTCCTCCCTGGAAACTCTTCCATTTTCAGAAACAAGAGTCACAGGGTAAACACGACACTTGCTACAGTGGCACCTCTCCTCATTGAAAACTGACATTCCTGGGAGTCCCTGAAGAAAATGGGGGAAAAAATAAACACGCGTGAGACGTCAGCACTCGGGGCCAAAGGCAACATAACCATTTATAATGGGTATTTATAAAGAAAAATATATAGGGAAAAGGACTTTCCCTCTGACCTACAGCATCCCATCGAGAGAGGCGCCTGGAAAAGCTGCCCAGTCTTCCTATAATGGAGATGCAACTACAAAGTACAAATAAAATAAAAGGTTTTAGAAAAAATCTTTGAGAAATTATGCTAGAATAACCCCTAGGTGCCTGGAGAAAGCCCCAGGCTTTGACCCATTCTCTGCAGGGCGGTGCACAACTGAGTATACACAGAAAGCTCATTTTATCATTGCATCCAGCTGCCATCCTGGTGATGATGCCCAGATCCTGGAGGCTTGGAAGAGCTGCTCCAAACCACACCCATACGTGTGGGCAAGGAGGGGGAAAGAACTCATCTCTGCCCTCCCAAACCAGGGAGAACCTCAGACAACGGCTCCAAGCCAGCATGGCAAACCATAATTTCATTCCTCGAGCAGCACCCCCTCAGTCCAGCCATGTATAATCTACATTTCCCTGCTCCAGTACTGTGCTCTGATGCTGGAATTACTGCCCTGCATCAGTGTGAGACCAGCTCAAGGATGCAAAGCCCCAGGCTGCCAGTGCCCACCCTGCACCGGCCCCTCTCGTGGTGCGGGTGGTGGTTACTCACACTTTTCACACAGTAACGCAGATTTCAGCAATGGTTTGCTCGTGGCAGTGTTGGTACAACTCCTCTGGAGTCTCAAAAAGCTCACTCTGGGCAGGACAGATGACACAGGTGTGTCACACAGTGGGACAGGCTCCTGCCACCCCACACCACACAGCTCCTCCCTCTGCCCATCGCACCGGTGGCTCTGGGGGCATCACCCAGAGGACACCGGTCAGGGCCCAGCAAACAAGGGCCTGCTACCTGCAGATGAGCATTTTAGGAAAGGAAATAAAAGTAACGTGCATGAAAGACGCAAGATAATCCCCTGCAGCAGCTCCAGTGCCGGAAATTAAAAAGCTGGAGAGGGAGCTGTTCCCGAGCCAGCAGCGGTGCCCACAGAGCAGCGCTCCCTCTGCAGTGAGGGCAACTCAGAGCAGCTTCCCCTCCTTGTGCTGGGGATTCTCCTACCTTGGGAATATGTTAATATTTTTCAGCTTGGTGAAAACCATTAGAATATCAATTCCAAATGCATGCAATCATTTCTAACAATGATTTTCCCTTTTTTTCTGTTGGGGGAGGGATATTTTTATATTTATTGCTCAGATTCAGGCTTTTTCCATCACAGACAGCTTTTTGGTTTTTTGGAAATTTCCTACTACACAGACCACCAAGCTTATCTGCTTTACAAAGATGAGTAGCTGAGTCAACTCTGCAGGGATTCAACCCTCTAGGCTCAAACATCATGAGTGCTTCTTCTACCTCATTATCTAAAACAATTAGCAGGGAGGAGAGAAAGCTGCATTAGAGCTGGCATTTCCTGGATTCATCCCCTGGAAAGACATCCCTCAGCAACACCTGTATTTATGTGAGCTGACCCTAAGCCCCAGATACTGGACCCAGACATGGATTCAGACTGCCATCAATCCCCTGAGCTCAAGGCTGGGCAGGAGAAGTGATGCAGTTCAGGCACATTGAAGGAGGCCTCAAAGTCAGTGATTTGCTCCAAACCTGGCTGGCGTTTTTGGGAGAGGGGCTTTCTCACCTCCTCCGGTTGGGTCCATCTCTAATGAATCCCCCATCAACACACATTGTCAGACTACTAAAAATTCAGTGCTTTCAAACCCCAAAAGCACCAGCATTCCAGGGAGAGAAAGCACAGCTACAATTCAAAAGTAGCTCTGGGCCCAGGAAAACAACTGCTACAGCTCATGTGTTTTCAAGGCTTTTGGCCTTCGAGTTTAGCACACACCAGGTTCACTTAAACCCTTTTCTGAAGTTAGGAATAGAACAACTTGGGATACAGGAAAATATTCTTGATGAGGTATATGTTGAGGATGTTTAGAGATGTCAATGCTCTGATAAAAAGTGAATTTTAGTCCCATCTAGAGCAACAAAACCACTTAAGCAGTATCTTTCTTGGAAGGCTGAATCACTGCTCAAGCTAAGCCTGATAAGTGTATTGCTTAAAACTGCCTCTTTCTGCATTTAGACTTGGTAAGCAGAAAATAGAGCCTTCATTTCTCACTGAAGGCTTTATGTCCAGTCCTAATTTACTGCCTTGGAAACTGTTGTCAGGAGAGCATCAAAGGGAGGCAATGAGGGCTGTCAGAGACTGCCAATCTTCAGAACATCTCGTTAACTGCCCTGCTAGGACAGGAACAATATAATTTATTCTGAGGCTTTAAGGAAGGGGATCTCCAGACAGATCTTTAGCTGAAAGGTGGCTGGTTTTAAAGTCTCTCTGCTGGACTTGGGAAGACAGGACAGAGTTACCTTTCCTTCAGAAAAGGGCTGATGAGGCAGGGAGCAGGATATGGAGTTGGCCTATGGCTTGTTAATTATATACAGATTCCCCAACCTCTTTTATTACCAGGACTTAAAACCTGCAAACCCAGAGCCAAAGGAGGTTTGAAGTTCACTCAGCAAACCAGCTGACTTTGATGGGAATTACTTAAAGTTCACGTAAGGGCTGCAGGACTGGACAGCGAGAGGGGAAAGCGTGGAGGAGGATATTACACTCTTGGATGTCAGCTGCTGGCTAAGGAACATATGAGAGGTGAACAGGCACTAAAGAGCACATTCAGGCTGCTGAGAGTCCTCCCGAGTCCCTTTGCCTTTTGGCTGGCTTCAGACTCAGGTCTTCAGCTCTTCCTTTGGGTCTCCTGAGGATTTCAATAGTGCCTGGATTTTGATAGAGCCTAGGCAGAGAGATGGAGGTGAAATTTAAACTCTGAATAAGCCTGTATGTATCATTATTTTAACCTCCCTGTGAAGGGCTTTTTAACTCCTGAGGGAATGCTTAAGAGCAGAGCCTTTGCACATTTAGCAGCTTCATGTGCTTAGCAAAAAGGTGAACTTTTTGCTGGTCTATGCAGACTCTACTGTTTTGGGAGAAACTTTGTTATGGCCATTCCTACAAAATTTTTCACACCTCTGCTGCCCATTAGTGTATTCCCTAGAAAAATAGCAAAATATAGCTCATATTACCCATAAGAAGGTTAGAAATAAAGCAGAATACAGTCAGATTATGAACAAAATAAATAAAATAATACACTAAACAGAAGAGTTTATGCACAGCCTCTGTGCAAGCCTTGCCTGCAGCCTCAGACTTTACACACAGGCACTGACCCTTAGCCTCTGGGGGCCAGAAGCAGCAGCACTGAAGCACAAGACATGGTGCAACTCAATATTCCAGGCCAGCCCCAGCACTCACAGGGCTCTGCAGAGAACAGGAGGTTTGAGAGCCATGAGTTCAGGGCCACTGTGCCAGAGTTTGGGAAGAAAATACGAGTTAGGAAGTTTTATGTTGCCTGGTTTTGATTCCTATCCTGAGTAGCAAGCACTGAAAGAGGAGCAGTCTCACCCAGGTGGGGTTCATCTCTGTTTGTACACACCCGCAGCCATGATTTGCCAGATGTTTTCCAGGAATTCGAGGAGATTAAACCCGGCTCTAAGAAATTCACAGTTGGACAACATAAAGGGATATGTCAGACACAAGAGAAAGAAAAGGTGGCAGTATTTGCTTCACAGTAATCACCACTGTAAGTCTCCATGAAAGTGAATCTGTTACAAGGAGGGGGAAGGTGTTAGAGCAGAGATACACATGGTGTCCTTAATCTGGTTTGCTGGAATACTGGGAGCAGTGAAGCAGGAGCTGCCAAAATTAATCCTGCACATGCACAAAGCCTCTCAGATTCACTCTGTGCACCTTGCACTGAAGCCTGAACCACTAAGGCACAGATTTATCAGCCCTTGAGCTGCCTGGACTAAAGACACTCCATATGTTTGATTCTTTTTCACTACGGGTGGAAAAGAGGACTTGCAGCAACTGAGCTGAATAAATTTTGCAAACTCAGTTTAGTTAACCTTCAATTCACTTATTTTTATGTCCGTATCTCTTTATCCCAAACTCAGACCGCTTTTTACTACCCATCCTAGCATGCAGGGAGCCTCCAACAGCAAATACCTGCCCAGCAGCTGGGCTGGACGCCTAAAACAGAAAGGCTTTTCCCTCTGGTGCTGGATGTGATTGAGGCCTCTGACCAATAGTAGGTGCAGAATCAGCTCTTCTCTTCGGATCCTGAAATTATCCTTGTCACCAAGAGGGGAAGGGCTGTTGAGAAGAGCTGTGCTGGCCCTTTTGGACAATTGATGCCACAATAAAACTTTTGGCCTGGTTCCTGGAGAAGGCTCTGCACTGCATGCAGGTACCATGGAATTCTTTAGGTGTTCATGCCCTTTGGATCCTTCCTGGCATCTTTTATGAGAGCTCTACAGACAGGCACACATCTTCCCCAGAGATTTAAGACAGGGACATTACTAATATTATTTCTTCAACCCCTTACACAGCAGATGGCTTTAAAGGATGCAAGTGACCCTCTGCAGACATCCTCTCCCGTGTTGCTGACTCTTTTCAAACTGCTCCAGCTTCACTGCATCTCCAGTGTGGACCCTGTCACCATTCCCAGTGGGAGAGCATTCCCTGGTGTGTCTCTATTCAGGCAGATCAGGAGTAACAGCCCCAAAACCAGGTTATAGAGCTGTATGTGCCGTTTGTGTCTGTTTTACTGCAGATAGCAGCTTCCTGGTTACCCTTTTGCCTCACAAAACATTCTCCTGTGTGCTTGGGTTGGCTCAGGAAAGCTGCTCTGCAATATCCATGGATTCCACGCAGGTGTGTGCAATGGAAGGTACCTATATCACCCATAACAGGAATCACTGCCGTGCCAGGGTCATGCCAGGCAGGTGAAGAGGTTAAATACAGCCTGCTCACCCCATCCCCACACAGCTCCCTCAAGCACTTTGCCAGCTGAACAGACAGAAAATGAGGAAATTTTCCTCACTGATTTTTTTCTGTCGTCGCTGTCCTGAGGAAGAGGAAGGCACAGTCCTGAACTATTTTTTTTTTCCCTCCAAACATCGAAATAGTAAACACACTCTCTAGGAGGCAGGACATTTCCCTGCAAGAACAACTGACAAATCTACAACCTTGATAACCCCACAGATGCCCTCAGAATGGGAGCTGACCACCCTTGAGCAAAGGAAGGGCAGAACGAAGGGACAGGCCACTGCCAGGGGTCTCCAAGAGTTCAATCTGTGCCATAGCTTGCTACAAGTCAGATATGAAAGACTTTATGACCTGCTACAAATTTAGGGAAAATCTGAGCAAGGAGACTAAAATTTTGGTCTAAAATGACTAAAATTTTGGTCCAAGCAAGTTTTGATGCCTCAGTTTTAGAAGAAGGGATCTTTGTAATCTGCTTATGGATTTTATAAGTCAAGCTGGGGCATGAATCATTTCAACTGTGTTTTGTAATGCAGTAATACTTAAAGCTGAAAGGGTCTGCATTTCAAATACTGCACTTCAATGAAACCCCCCCATATTTTCTCTTTTAAGTCTTCTTACTTTCCATTTTCAAAATCCAATAAATGAATAGACACTAAATGGGGCTGATAGTGGGGAGCTATTGATTCTAAGCAAGATCTGCCTGTGAAAGAGAGCTAAAATGGGTTAGAAAATAAGAGAAAATTGATGTCTGAGGCTTCAGACAGGCATATTTCCAGAGAAATGTGAGCCAGGCAGGTAATGCTGGGCCAGCAAGAGAAGAACATGTGTATTTTTCTGTCTACCCAACTTGCCCTTAATGCAAGGTGAACAACATCTAGCTCGGCCTCACACCCCAGCTGGGTGTCCTCACACCCTAGCTTCAGCCCAGCCTTGCTCACATCAACTCCAGCCCTGCTCACACGTGCAAGGAGCAGCAGGATGAAGCCCTGGGATAATCACAGGCAGGGCACTTACAATGCCTGGTTTTTACCCTGAGCCTGCCTGTCAGGTGGTGTAAATTAGCAAAGCTTCCCCAGAACTGGGGCTGGAGTTGTACCCTAGCAGCAGTTCGAGGTCTTTGGTCCAACACAGGTAACAGGAGCCATTCTGGCCCCAGGCACTTTTGAGGGCTTGGTTTAGGTCTCACTGGCTCATAGTGAGGCTGAACTCCCTTAAAGCTGATTGCACAAATTCTCAGCCCCTGTTCAAAAGCCACCTCCTTTTAACTACACGGGCTGTGTCCATGGAGTAGCACAAGCACGTCAAGACAAGCATTTGAGTTCCTGCCTCAAAAACAAGCCAGTGTATCCCTCTGTCATTGTGTCTGTGAATTTGAAGGCCGCGGAAGAACATCTGCATTGCCTCAATGCCTACTCTTCAAAAACTTCTCCAACAAAACCATCAGGTAGCCAAGAAAAGTTTCAAGCTCCCTAAATTGCTTTCAGCCCTGGGTTTGATACTTGTTCTTACAGAGGTCTCAGTGCAGAGAGCTGTTCCCACTTTGTATCTCAGTGCACAGAGTTGTTCCAGTTGTTTTTAATCAAACTGCTTAATTACAATACACTGGGGAACTCACTGCTTGCTTTTCAAGTTTGCTCATTAATCTGTGTTAGATTCTACCCAAATGACTGTGGCACCAAGCCAGCCTCTGCCTCACAAACCCAACATTTAAGGAAGTAAATAACTGAAAATGGCTAAAAGGCATAATTATTTTTGTAATGCAACATCTAATTAATCCATGAAGCTCACTGAAACAAGTGCTAATTGACGAGAATACCTTAACAAGCTTTTCAAAAAGAATGATTAGGCATGGTGAGGAATAGCTGAAATCAAGCTGCAAAGTCACTTTGCCATTTCTATATTTAAGCTGAGTGCAGGCAGGGCTGGGAGAGGCTCCTGTCTCCTCGCAAGAGCAGCCTGATGCAGCACTTGGCTCTTTGCATCGTCTGAGGCGTGACACGCTCACCATTATCAGAGACAAGGTCCATCTAATCTACTATCATTCATCTGCTTTTGCTAGTGGCAGCTCCAATATTGCTGCGTAACATCAGAGGAATGTGATAATGAAGAACTGACTCATGATGAAGCCATCATCTCCCAAAACCTCCTATGCAGCTAAATGAATCAGGGCTTGCTCCGAGCAATATCTTGATGTGACTAAGCTCCCACGATAACTCAACCATTCAGCCATAAGGAAGCAAACTGGAACAGCCCAGAATGAGATTTCTGGCAGAGCACCTTCAAGGTAATTTCCCCATGGCAGGCGTGACAAGCATGCCCTCAAGAGATGTGATCTTGTACGAGAAGCATCGCGGAGAGGACAGAACTTATTGAAAATACAGCTGAAACGCCTGATCCGCCAAAGCCCCAGCAGCTCTGCCATTTCATAGGGATCCTAAAATCCTGTTCCCTGCTCTGCATCTTGGGAAGATCCAATAGAGGATTTTAGAAAGTTTATGTGCAGAAAAATATCGCCTCCCCAGCGTGAGCACCAAGCCTGGAGAGGGTTTCTTTGTCCCGTGCTGGGGGTCTGCCCTTTCGAGGTGTCACAGCACTGAGGTGCCACTGCAGGCAGAGGGATGTCACCAGGCTGTGCCCACCTGCTGCTCCCATGACTCCACAAAACCACGGCCAGCTCACACTTTCCAGGGGGAAGAGTGAAATCTTTGGAAGACCCTGACCATTGAAAAAGCAAAATAACTGCTACCGGCTGCAAGTATTCCTTTTTTTTTTTTTTTTCTCAGGAGATTTTCCTCTTATCCTCAAATTCAACCAAGCAGGTTTTCTTTTGTTGTTGTTGTTTGTTTTGGTTTTTTGTAGTAGCAACTGACATACGAGATTAAACCAGCCTCTGGTATATGGTTCTGATTTCAGTCACAACCCACTGATTACTCCACTTTGCTGCTACAAGCCAACTATTATGACACAGGAAAAAATATTGAAGTGAGTTCAAAAAATCTTAGAATACACACCCAAAGTACTAGCTGTTTTCCAAATGAGTAAACATAATAAAGCAAATTTTGTTTATACAGTGCTGGAAATAAGGAGCCCATGGAATCTATGCTTAATTGTCCCAAAGTGCAGAAAAGCTGTGACAGATCCACTGGTGTTTGACACGCACACAAATGTATGGGCTTCAATTGAGATGCTGCAGAAGTGGGTTGTTATTTTTTTGAAGCCTAAAGTACAATACAGCATCTGAATGTCTCATGGTTTTATTAGATTTTTAAGGTGTTCTTTTGTCCTCATTTCTAAGAAATGCTTTCCTCAGGATTGCCCTCCCTGAACTGATTCTGTCCAATGGCGCGGATTAAAATAAATGTTTTTGCAGATACAGCTGCTCCCTTCCAATCTCTCTTATCACAGAATTATTGGCCGTGAGGGCCCTCTCATTGTCCTGCTCAGCGTGGGCCCGTGGCCAAGGCTGGCTCAGGTTTAGCCAGGGCTCCACATCCTCCAAGGATGGCGCTTCCACAGCCTGTCTAGACAGCCCATCCCAGGCCTGGACTTCCTTTCTAGGGAAAATTCTCTCCCTAATACTCAACTTCAAGTTCCCAAGCAGCTCTTTCCCAGCCCCTGCACTCTTGTTTCGCTGTCTGGCACTGCAGTATCTCCCTCAGCTCAGTAACACCCCTCCAAGGAGCTGTGGGGTGCTCGGAGGGATCTGCTCCATCCCCCTCCAGCCCAGCCTGATGCCTTAGGATTTAGCTTTTATATTTCTCAGATCCTGTACTGCATTAGTGTATAAATATAAAACTCCATATAGAGTGTTAGTTACAGCTCTCCCATTTTATTCAGACACAACAATTCCTCTCTAGGCCTGGGAATCAAGGACACCTCACTGCCTCAGAGAAACGTGGGAACTCAACAAACAACAGTGAATTGGGGGGCATGACTTGGAGTAAATTACCTCATCGCCTGAAGCTGTAATTGGAGGATTTACTCCTCAGTGATACGTAAATAGACAAAATTTATAATTGTGTGAAAAACTCATGACCATTGACCATCCTGGGTGTAGCCCCTCAGAGGCTTTTGACTGCCCAGGGTGTACCTATTGAATGCCTTTAATAAATACCTACTTTATTCTCTTAATCTTGTCTAGCCTCTGTTCTAGGTAGCCACCCTAAGGCATCAAGCTCAGTCCTTCTGTCTCCAATAACCTCAATGGCTTTGTCCTGGATCCTCTCCCTTACCCTTGGAGAACAGCAGCTCCCTGTTTTCAAGAAGAGGAAAAAGTCAAAGAGGAAGGAAACAGCACTTTCACTCCAACAGGCCCCCACTCCCTGAAACTGGGTCTCACTAACAAATTTCCCATTTTTTAATTTGGGCAAACGCAGGATGCCAGCAGCCAGTCCTCCAGCTGGCTGTACCTGACAGTTTGCTAATTGTGCATTATCATTTTACAATTGGAATTACATTGCCATTGGATCGCCACGTACCCAATCCATTCAGGAATAAAACAATGCAATAGAGCTGAAGTGGAATAAATGAGTCTTTATCCCAGTTTTCTCGTATGGGCCTTTTACAGCTGTTACAGTAACACCCATCTGTCTGTCGTATTTCTGGTGCCATTCTCTGCTGTGATTTTAGCAGCCACAGTCTCCTTTCATCCAAATGAAGGATTTGTGTGGGAACAGCTGGACCGCTGCTCGCAGCTCCCAGTCCATCACTCCCTTATTACTGTGGAGCAAGGAGAAGGGAGCATAACTTTGTGTGCTGCTTCACAGGACTTCAAAGAGAAACCTGGCCTTCATCCAAAACGAGTTTATTGTGGTTTTACCAAACCAAAAAGCTAAAAAAACCTCGCAAATAAAGCCAGCCCCAAAAACCATGCGATTGACTTATTTCGATGCTTCATTCAGCAACTTTAAAATAGGAAAAAGATGCTGGAATTCTTCAAAGATCTGGATGCAAATACCTCACAAATGATACTGAAATCACCCTCTGCCAGCATTTATGGATATTTTTTAGTCTCGCTTTATGGATTAAGGGTTGAGTGAAAAATGTCAACAAGGTCTGACAATGCTGGGGAAGCCAAACCTTTGCTCCCCTTGATCCCTGTGCATCAGTTCAGATTCACACTTGCCACGTGACCCTTCCTCCTCACTGCTCCATCAGCTGGAGCTCTGTGCCAGGAGCCACCCCAGGAGCACCAAACAGCAAGAGAAACGCCTGGGCTCCAAAACATCTTCGTGTTCTCAGAGATGAAAACGGAGATGATGTCATTTGAGGAGGATGCTGTGCACAAAAGCTGGAGAGGGCACTCACCTTGACCCACCTACACCAATCAGCCCACAGCTTCACTGGTTCTGTCCCAGCAAAGAGCCTCTGTCCAAAATCATGACATAAACTCACAAAATTTGGGTGCCACTGCCTGATTCAGTGCGGCGGTCTCAGGTAGAACTCCCCTCTGGATTCCTTGCCATCCTCCTCACCCTGATAAAAAATGAAAACCTTCTGCAAGACCAGCTAAAGAACAACTACATTTTATTGAATAGTTATTTTAATGCATATTTTATATATATTTTTAACGGCTTTTAAGGAATATTATTAAAGAACTAGAGCAGAACAGGTATAGCTCAGCTTCATGCTTAGGAGAAACTACTGAAGACCAGGTCAGTACAGGTTTGAGTGGTCCCACACACAGCAGTTGATGCTGCTTTCACCAGTCAACACACAGGATGTTTCCCTGGAAAGTTCTCAGCACTTAAAAATTGGCTTGCAGTTATCAGCTCAGTCTTGTGGCCCAAGGAAGGAACAGAGAAGAATCAAGCCTTTTCTATTATTATTTTGAAAGGAATCCTCGATTTTGGGCCTGTCTCCAACACTTCCTTTGAGTTCCTTATTTCCCTTTGAGTGGAGCTAAAATTATGTACTGTTTTTGGACCAGAATTCATGAGATCTTAGGGAAACAAATTCCTGCACAAAGCCAGGCCAGAGGTCTGATATGGGATCCTGAAAGACTGAGGCAAGTCAACGACCATTCCAAGAAAAAAATCCACAGGATGCTCAAGCTTTTACCCGCAAAAAAAGCAGGCAGCTGAGGAGACAAGTATCTCTTTACCTCCATGATTTACAATCCAGTCCAAGGATCTAGGCACACTTCTGCCCCTTCCAGCCCCAGCAGAGCCCACAGCAGCAGGAGCAGTGCTAATACACAGCTTTTCCAAGAGCACTGGGCACAACTAATGCCGCATTAATTACTGTGTGAGAGCCCTCGTTAAATCAATAAAGATTAGAGCACAAATCTGAAAACTGCAGTAACCAAAAACCTGCTCAATGTGCACTAAGTGATGCATTTACCCAGCGTGGCTCAGTCTCTCTTACCCTCCCCTGACCTCTCCTACACTCGCGCCATACATATTGTTCCGTAAAACACAAATTAAAATTCAGTTAACATTCCTGGAGACTTCAATCACAGGGCTGCATACCCCAACATCTCTCAGCAAATGCACTCATCTCCCAGTTCTGAGATGAGCACAATTTTTATTTTTATTATTTTAAATGTTCTTGCCAGTTTCCATTGCAAATCGTGCAATGTCTGGTGAGCAAAATGAAAGGGTAGAATGTTCTCATGCTTTGGGAAAGATATTCAGTGTGGGAGAAAAAGTTTCTTAGAAGAAATTGCACTCTTTCTAAAAAGAAAAATACAGTACATGCTTGGAATGGAATGAATAGAACAGAAAAGATGACATTAAGACAGGGGTGTAGGGAATATTTTGATGGTGGCCATAAGAGCTGAAGATGTTTCTGTGCTATGCTGGTAACGGAGAAACATCTGGATGGAGAAGGAATCAGAGAAAGGAGCCTTTATTACAAACCCTGGCATGAAATGAGAGTGTTTACTTGCTGAAGAGAATACGGCGAGTTTTTATGCCCTGTTCATACAGAAAATCATGATTGCCATCCTCACATTATGGCTGCCCCAGGCAGATACACGCGGGCTCCAAACTAAACTGAGCTGACAGAAATAAACTTCACTTTTCATGTGTGGCTTTGCACAGGGCTTCAACTGTTGCCCAGCACTGTTTGCGCTTCAGGATCTGGGAACAGCAGCAGCTGGCTCCAGTCAGCAGGAGAGATGGGAAGGGTAGGAGTTAAAAAATCTCCCATTTTCATAGAATTATGGAATGGTTTGGGTGAGAATGAACTTAAAGCTCATCTCATTCCTACCCCTGCCATGGCAGGGACACCTTCCACTGTCCCAGGCTGCTCCAAGCCCCGTCCAGCCTGGCCTTGGACACTGCCAGGGATCCAGGGGAAGCCACAGCTGCTCTGGGCACCCTGTGCCATGGCCTCCCCACCCTTACAAGGAAGAATTCCTTCCCAATATCCAATCTAAATATCCCCTCTGGCAGTTTGAAGCCATTCCTCCTTGTCCCATCACTCCAGGCCATTGAAAACCTTCTCTCTCCTTCATTCTTGTAGCTCCCTCCAGGCACTGCAAGGCCACACTGAGGTCACCCCAAAGCTCCTCCTCTCCAGGTGAACAATCCCAGCTCTCCCAGCACAGCTGCTCCACCCCTCTGATCATCTTGGTCTTTTGACTGCTTAGTGCACATAACCTAAATTAGGTACCATTTCTGGATTTTACTAATAAGCATTTACCCCTTTACTTGATAATCCCTGACTCTGCTCAGTCTGGAACTGTAGAGTTTGTATCAGGACCTGCTCTGTGGGGCCAATTCTCCCCAGTGTTTAAAGGTAGCCTAAGTGACACATCTTCACCCTGGGAGCAGCAGCACAGCCATTTACATTAAAGTGAGTTTAATTAGCCCCAGTCAAATTTAGAAACACTTCTGCCTTGATGGATGCAACTACTACATGCAGTGCAGCAGAAAATCATGGCTAGAGCATGGTTAGGCATTCAGAGAACAGAACAGGGAGGTACAGGTTTAATAATTACTAAATTAATAATTTAATAATTACTAAACCTGTGCAGTGTTATTAAACACTATTAAAGCAGTGATCTCTAGGACTTTCTTTTCAGCCCCTCATTTATAACCAATGTATATAACCTATACCATGAGCAAGAGCCTCAAAAACATTAAAAAGTAGAATATTTGGGCTCTGTAGAAGGTTCAGACTGGCATCTCCCAGCAGAAAGAGAGTGAATGAAACAAGCCATGTTTTAGAGCAGAAGGAGGGATTGGGGACGTGGGGTTTTTCCTATTCAAAGCACTGTGATCAGCTTTAGGACCTAAGCACAGGCTTAGAGCAATTTCACATAAATACAGGAAGAACTGATGACAACACTTGGGAATAATCACAATGAGTCAAAGCTGCAGAAGTCTTCCCAGTGCTACAGGATCACTTGGAAAAACAATCTCTCATTTTCCAAAGACACTAAGTGATGATAAATGAGGACTCATTTGCTAAGAGGGAACTTTGCATTCAGTTTTCTTCTCTGAAATCACAGCAGAGGATGGGAGTCTTTGGATGCTGAGCACCTTCCTAATGCAGCAATCCCAACTTGTTTATGGGATCAAGATAAGGGTAAATCTTATTGATAGCTTTGTTTAATACCTTAAAGGGCTCTGCAGCTCCAGAAAAGACAGCAAGAAGGACATTTATTTTAAATACAACTCATCTTCTCATCTGACCTCACTTTCCTGAGGTTCAAATGGAAGAATAAGCACATCTCCAGGGAAACCCTTAAACTCGAAAAATGTGTAATTAAAACTGGAACATATGCAAGTGCTGAAGGCTGTCCATTGCCTCTGCCAGGATGGCCATGAGCTTCAGTTAATCAAAGGATTTCTTTTTTTCCCCCTACAATGCAGCTGAAGTACAAACCAACCCAAACTCAAATAGGCAGCTGACATGACATCTCCTTCCTACCACGGGCTGCCACCGAATTCATGCACAGCCTTCATCTCTCTCCCTCCTATTTTTCCTCACTTACAGGACATAATCACACTCGGTTCCCCATACAGGACTCGTGTGAATTGAAATTCCTTCAGGCTGGTGCAGAGATGATGGGGAATGCAAAGCATCCCGACGAGCTGCAGCCGGCCCTGTGCTGAGCCATGCTCGGGAGGAGAATTACAGTCAGGTGGTGGCACAGGGGAAATTATGAAAGCAATTCAGAAGCATTGTAATAAAGCACAATGCACTGTAGTGCTGCTCAAATTCAAACCAGGAATGAATTCTTTCATATGTTAAGTGCTCCCTGAAGTACAGCGCTGCCTGAAGCGCGAGGCCCTGGCTGGGGGCACAGTGGCACATGCTGGAGCTGGGGCTGGGTGCCTGACACAGGGCTGCAGCTCAAATTCAAACTGACATGCCCACAGATCCTTAGCTGTCTGAGCCACAAAAGCCAAATTAAACATTGCTTCAGCTGCAACTTACCCTTTGTACCTTCCAAGCCATTATATTAAAGAGCAGTGTCATTTATGAGCTGGCCGTGGGGAAGGGCAGGTGTCTAACACTGAGAAATCACTGCAGCTAGGGGTGATAAATCCAGTCTATAAACTGTAAGCAACAGAAATGAGCTCTGCGTTCGTTCCCACCCCTTCCCTTTCTTCTTGCCTTTGCTGGGATAGATGCTGAGCTCCAAACCTGAACAGCCTCCTTTGGTGGCAGTGGCACAGCTGTAACCTGAGGTCACATCAGCATGTTCCTGGCAGCTCGCTCCAATACCTGCTGAATTCAATGGAAACCTTTCAGTGGGCTTCAGCGAGCTTTGGTCTACTCCCTAGGTGACACTGCATGTATTTTTTTTTTTTTTCCTTCTTTTAAGCTTCACAGTATCAGGCAGTTAAAAGTGTTATTTAATCTCTAGCCAGCTTGAGTTGTCTCCTCAGCAGGAAGCTCCATCTCACCAACAGACCTTGGAGCCTTCCCTCGTGAAGCAGCAGAGAGGAACATGTGTCACTTGGGGGCTGCTTGAGTCATCCTTTCCTCGGGGGTGCTTCAAATAGATCCTAATATCCAAACAACTCGAGTTCAGCGGGGCACAGGAGGCACCTCCTCGCCTCCCAGCTCAGCCCCAGAGAGAAGGTGGATCATTAAAACACTCCTGGCTCTTGTCTCAGCACAGGGGCTTGTCCACACTCCTCCCCGGGCATTTAGGGGGTGGGAGGGCCACCTTGGAGACACCACAGAGCACTTTACCTTCAGAAAATATAGCTGTGATATGCTGATAACAACAACAACAACAGGTGCCCTCAGCCCCTGGAGTAGCTCAGCCAGTCAAGGTGTTCTGTTCACATCCATCCCCAAGCATTCCCAAATTAAGCCTCACTTCCAAAGGCCTGGCAGCCACGTGTGGCACGTGTGCTCCTCATGAATATACAAGTGCACTTCTACTGAAGGAAGGTTATGAACATACAGAGCTTGCAGAAGCAGAATACAAATTCTCTTTGCTAACAACCTAAAAATGACATGGAAACTGGGGTGAGGAAGCAAAGCTAACCAATGTTTTTTTTCTATCTAGCGAGCCAGAGGAGAGATCTGCTTCCAGAACTAGAAGCAGGTCAGCAGCAATACCAGCCATGCTACAGAGGAGTGATTTTCAGACCATTTCCCAAGGGGACACCTCCCCAGCAGCTCCATGCTCCTCTTCCCATGGTGCTAAACTGAGGAAGATGAACTTGGCTGCCTGGTGCGCCCTGACTGCCCCTGTCCTGCCACCTGCAGCAGCCTGTGACACTGCTCCTCCAGCACCTGCTCAGTTCCTGAAAACACCCCATATATCACTGTTTCTTGAACACAGGGCAGGACTCCATTACCCACACATTTCTAGGTCCCTCTTTCCTAGGGATGGAACTCTCCTCTGGAGTGGTCAGTATGGAAAAAATTATCCAGGTTACTCATAGTAAACTACATTTACATCTAGAAATAGATCAAAATTTGCCTGCTGCTCCAAGAATATTCAAGACTGGTGTTGGTCACTCAGATCTTCCTAAGATCATGAGGTCAACAGAACCACAAAACTGAGAGGGGATTTACTTTGGTGCTTGCCCTCTGAGCTGTTATTTGTGGTGCCACCTCTCAGGCTGCCACAAGCCGAGTGCAGAATCCTCTCCACCTATCTCACACTCCCTGCATGACAGCCCTTTCTCAGAAAGGGACTTGGGCTCGCTTTAAAATATGCCTTGCTGTACACAGCCTTTCTGCAGAAGCCCTTGCAAAAAGCTGCAACTTTTGGTTTTTTGGGTTTGGTTTTTTTTTGCAACTACAGTGTGACTGTAGTCACACTGCCTGAACGTGGTGTGTAAAACACCATGTTTTGTGGACCACGGTGTGTAAAACACAAACTGTGTGTCAAACCACACAGTTACAGGGGACTGCTGCCTACTGCTTTGAGTCTCACGGTGTCTAATTGCTGAGCAGCAGTTTTAGGTGTCACACCAGGCATACATTATGCCCATCTGTATGAGTGGTCTCATTTCCTTACATTTACAACCTGCAAAAACCATGAATAAACTTGGACTTTATGAAATTTTTTTCGATTTTTTTTTTTTCTTTCCAGTAAATTTCAGGTTTGTAACTTGGCAGAGGGAGCCATTGTATTTAACCACCTGTGCAGACATTAACTAAACACTTGAGCTTTACGACCAAGAAAACACAAAGTGCTAACACTGCTCACAGAGATGTTTGGGCACCTTCCAGCTCTTAGCAGGACAAGGTTGGGAATGTGCAGCACCTCCATGCAGCCTCTGCTCTCCCTCACTGTGCAAGGGGTGGGAGTGCTGCATCGTGCAGGAGGATTTATGGAGTTAGAGCCATTCCCAGGCAAAATCTGCTGCAAGGAAAGGTTCACTCAGGTCTTTGGGGAGGTCACAGCCTCTCTGTGTGCTGTGCTTGCTTGACCAAGGTTTCTCGTGAGCTGGAAGCCACAGAGGCTTCCCAGCTCCCTCCAGCAGGAGTTTCCACTTGTGTTATTGGTAATATTTCATTGAAAAACATCCCCAGGCCTGGACAAAGCAACAGCCTGGTTCTGTGAGGGGTTTCACATGCACTCGGGTCACAAGGGGCCCCATCCCTGTACTGACAGCAGGCAAAGAAAAGCTCATTGACCACATTTCCTAGGGGGAAAGCTGAAACCCACATGGAATAAATGACTTGACTGATGACAGCCCAGGTCACAGGCAGCACCAAGGTCTGAATTGTTGCACACCAATTCCAAGATTCATTCCTTAATTCCAGCACTCTCCTTAGCTACTGCTGGAGCAACAAAGGCCACGAGAGCTGGCTGCAGAAAAACACTCCCATTCTTCCAAGCTAGAGACATAACACAGAGGGAAGCCTTAGAACTGCAGGAAAGGCAAATCTATACCATGGCCTGGCCCTTCTTGGACTCTCTCCAAGCCCTTGCTGTTGAACACTCCAGGGATTTTGATTTCAGAGCTGTCAGGTTTCAATTAATTCTCTGTATTTTGCTGGGCTCTGATCTGCCCCATTTCTCCTGTAGAACCCAGAGCAGGGTGTGCTGTGCCCACCTCTGGAGTGCACATGAGCAGCATAACCTTTACATCCAAGCTGATTTGACAGGGACAGCTCTAAGGCTTAAACCAGAGCCCTCTCCCTGGGCTGTGGCTGGACCTCCCCAGCCCAAAGCCTGTTGCCCATAAAATCTATGTCATTCCAAGGCTCTTCCCTCGCACAGCAGACCCCCGAAGCCCCTGTGAAATGGTCAGTTCAGAGTCAGTACAAATAAACTGACATTGCTCCAAAGTGAGATCATTGGCAATTTATTCCTGCCCGAGCCCTACCAGAAAGAAAACAGTGTTTCATGTTGGGGCTTTTTCCCTCCTCTCTCCCACTCTCATTTCTCATCTCTCTGCTATTTCCATGTGCTTCCCACCACACTGTGATTAATCTTTTCTAAGGCCTAAGGGACTGGAGGAAAGAGGTAAGTCAGACTCTATCAAAGACCCTACACAGAGGCAGCCAGGATCTGCCCCAGCCTTTGTGGGGCTTGCAGCATTCCAAGAAACATTTTCCATCCTCAGAAGTTATAAAGAGTCAGAACTTTTACAGCTCATTAGTAAATCATTAATGAGATATTCCCTTTACCTCTCAACAAGCTCCTTGCTGCCCTCCCCCAAACCAGTCCTAAAAATCCTCCTGTGAAAAGGAGTGTTTTGTTTTCAAGGCCCTTTAAATGCCCAACTCCTCCTTTTCTTCCACTCTCCAGCACAACATTTTCCAAGAGCTGAATTCAAGCCCACCAAAGCCCCTCCAGGGAGGTGCAGAACTCGGAGCCAACCTGCCTGGCACAAGCAAAGGGATTGCCACACATGCACCTACCATGCCCAAGTTCTGGCTTTCTAGAAAAAAAAAAACCAATCAAAAAACCCACCAAATAATTAACAGCTGGGACCGTGGTGGAAGTCTAAGAAACGCCTGACTCCAGCTCAGGTCCTAAATCCACAAAGGGAATTTGCCAGCCTGGCCATCAATGTCAACTCCAACGGGGAACAGAAGCAGCTTTTGTGGTGCTTGTCAGTAAAAGCTCCTCCAGTGCAGTCCTAGAAAAGCATATTTATCAGCACTTCTCATACACTGGGTGGTTCTCAAGTAACATCAGCAAAAGCAGTTTCTGCCAGTATAAATGATGCCTATTCCATGAGGATCGTGGAAGAACAGGTGCTTTAGAGGAGCAGGTGTAGAACAGGTCTGGAGCTCCTGCACTGAGAAATAATCCCAGTGTTTTCAAAGGAGCAGTGGCAAAAGGGTTCTGTGCAACACAAGGGCTGCAGGAGACGAAGACTTGGCTTTAATACTTGAAAAGAAATGGGATTCCAACAGATATTCAGCTCCATGAAAGTCTTCCACCCTATTTACAAAGATTTAGACTCTCTGTTAGATCCAAACCTCACAATATTGCACTTGGCTTTTAGAAAAAAAGAAGTTTAGAGAAATTACTTGTCTTCTTGTCTTGTGGTTTCTCGTTTTCTTTGCTTTTTATTAAATAAAAGCATCGTCCATATGTACCTCATGGCATGTTAAGACTTGCTCCTGTGCTTGCCATGGAGTATCTGTAACCATTTACAGTGTTTTGGTGTGGTCATTTTTGCAAAATTATCAATAATCTCACACTATTTGACTGTATCCCTGAAGTCAGAGCTGCTGACACCTTCTGATTGAAACCAGAATTCCCTGATAAAGAAAAAAGGCTGTCCCTGGTTTGAGAGAGGGAAGTCAGAAAGTATTAGGTTGCTGAAAGAGTAGAAGGAAAAGCAAAGAACTCCAAGTATGTTCTATATTTCAATATCACAGGGAATATGGTACTTGGCTGTAAAGTTTTAACATATCACTGATAATAACAGGACACGTAAGAGCTAAGCCCAAGTCAGAAAGCATCAGGGCCTAGAAGATGATTAGAAATTCAGAGCTCAACTTAGTTTTGTGTTTTAAATGTAAAACCAAACCAAGTCTATTCCACACAGATTTGCCTGAACAATTTTAACAGAGATGTTGTCAACACCGGAATATTTCACTCAGGACGTGGCCCCCCAGCACATGACCCCTGTCCAGCTCTTCCAGAGGTTCCCCTGTGCCTGTGACTTGGGGACAACGTGCTCAGGTTCTTACCTAGGACAGAGCTAATTTTTGTGTGGGGCAAGAACCACAGCTTTGGCTGTTCAGGCAGGGTAGGCAGCCCAACGTTGTCACAGCAGTGCAGTGACCGAACGCCGCAGGCACGGGGGGATCGCGTTCATTAAATCCCTTTTCAAATCTGAGGGAGGAGAGAAATCTGTGTGCAGATGAAGCGTTGCCCGGCAGTGTCTCAGGAAGGAGGGTCTGGTGCTGAACTGGGACCACATCTCAGTGCCATCACACCACCTTTCTCCAGCTGCTCTCATATCCCTTCTGCTCCTTCTGCGACCAACCTGGGCCCCAGGGCAGAAATCCTGCCCTTTTCTCTAACATCAGGTTATCATCTTTACAGGAACGAAGAGCTGAAGTTCAACCCCAGCAAGGCAAGGCCTTGTGCATCCTGGTATAGTATCCAGCACCCTTCTACAGACTTCTCAACATTTAATTAGAGACTAAATCCTACAGACTCCCACCTTAATAAATGAACACAGCAGCTGCTAGTCAGCAGAGGCAGAAAAAACGTTTGCGATGCTTCATTTTGAGAACATTAAGACAACAGCTGGCAGCCTCTTCTTTTTAAGATACTACTGAGATGCCCCAGTTATTCAATGGAAAATACACAGAAAAGCAAAATATTTCTTTACTTGCCAAAGTGCAAAGAGGGAAACCAGACAAGACTGAAATCAGCAATTTTACCCTGACAGCGTTATCAAATCTTTCCTAATGGAACCACATGCAAGATAAAAGTGATCTATTGTCAGGACAAGTGTTCTGGTTGATCTCAAATCAAGCTAATTCCAAAACCAAAGCACAACTGGTGGAGCCCTTGTTTATGTGTGGCAAGAATTAAATCCAGAACAACTCTCTGTTGGAAACTTCATACTCTTGCCATCAACACTTTTCAGGGCTTTCCTTGCTTTAATCTTTCTGGGTTTTAATAGGGACTGGGTTCTCTGGTAAAGGTCAAACCCTGCTGGGCCAGAAGAGCTGACACGAGGGTGGACTCAGCTCCCACAGTCCTGGTGGAGACAAAAATGAGCTTTTTTGGGCTAAGTTGCAAAGTCCAAGCCCATGATCCCTGGTCATGGTGCCCGTGTGCCAAGGACCCAGCACGCAAGCCTGTCCTTTTTCCCCAGGGCCCTGTGTCCCTCCACCACTCCTCTGGGGCATGGAGCTGTCACTTCATCCACTGCTCTGTGTCCCCTGTCCTCGCAGGGACAGCACCTCCCTGCAGGGACCTGGTTTGGTGGCACTGGCAGTGTCAGGCTCTGGGTGGGATTGATCATCTTAGAGGCCTTTTCCGACCTAAACGATTCCGTGGCAGAGGGGAGGGGACAGCCAGGGGGACAAGCTGCAGGGAGAATGGAGCTCTGAGCAGCCTGGTCAGTGGAAAATGCCCCTGTCCATGGGAAAGTTTTTAAGGCCTCTTCCAACCCAAACCATTCAGTGATAGCAGAAACAAAGAGGTACATGAGGAATAAACAGTTTTGAATTAGGCCATGTTTATGCAAACCAAATGAAGCAAGAACAGCTACAACTATTTAACAGCCAAGCAAAACCTGCCCATTAAGAGATATTTGCATTTTAAAAGGGCCCAAAGAGACCTATTTTTCTATTTTATTTCTTCAAACATCTTTTTTGAGGGAAAGGGTAATTTAGCTCAAATTTTCCTTAGGTTTCTCTTTACTGAACACAGTCTGGTTTTTATTGGGAAGAGAATCATCTTTTCAGGAAAGTTATTAAAAAAAGCAAGCCATGTACACTCTATTAAAATTTTAAATAATATATGAATTCATTTGCAAAATGTGAAGCACTAATAACCTTGGCATATTTTAGTCAGATGCACTTTAAGAACAATTCTTTTTTACCACAAAAAGCATTTTCTCTGAACAACTTAAATCAGCTCTATTAGCAGTTTTAGAAACAGGAATGTGGCTAGGAAGACAATTCCAGGCAGAAAAGAGCAGACATTTGTTGGGGGAAAATTAAGGGAATGTAAATCATTTTCCAATAAATATTCCATACAGAATATTCTGTTTTGTGATATACAATACTGTCTTTTTCCAGAGATATTGCATTCCCTCCCTGTGGATGCTGAAAGGGATTGCAGTATTATGTTTCAATTGATTGTTAGCAAAACCCCGAGCCTGTTCCTACTTTTGATACAATCCACTTAGAATGGCAGGCTGAGCTCTTCTAATCTCATTTTAATTTTCCATGGGGGACTAAATGTCCAAAATCCTTGCGAGGGGGCTGGAAATTTCAGCTGTAGGATGCAACAACCTGACTCGAAGTCAACGGAGAAAGGCACTCTTGGATTAGGTCCCTGATGGCCTTGGAATGCTTTGGAAAATGCCCTGAATTACCATTTTCTCCTAAAGCAGGCTATCATTCTGCCTCCAAATACAGTTAATACTCAGCCTTAGAGTCCCACATTGCAGTTCCCGGACTGGTTTTCCTCAGTTTGCCATTCCTGATGCCAGTTTGGATTCCTGGGTGCCACCTCATCTTTCCAGACTTTGAATATCTAATAAGTGCCCGAACCCTACCCCGGGCTTCCTGTGCATGCAAGGACTGCAGGGAAAACACAACAATCATTCCCCAAAATTTTATTCTTGGCCTGCCCTGCTCTACCTGTATCATCCCATAGTTCTTCCCCTTTTTCATCCCCTGCCCACCCCATAAACCTGACAAGGTTACAGGCATATTCCTGTCTGGGTAGATTCTCTCTTCTTTCACTAGATTTCACCTTCAAGAAAAAAGAACAAAACAAAAACAGCCACAAAAGCAAAGCAAATAAGAGAACAAGTCATCCCAAGCACTTTGGCTTCCCAAGTCCATCCACTCAGGCCTATCCCTGTAAACTTCATCCTGGCTATTTCACACAATCTGTGTGATCCCACCAATCTCAAAAGTGCCAGGCTGGTGTTGAAGGAGGGGTTTCACACTTGGCAGACATTTGGGGACAGCCTCAAAAGCCTTGTCCCAATACCCAACGTCCTCCATTACATATCAGGACCTTAACCTGCAATTTCACTTCCTGCCCTACATTATTGCCCTCCCTCCCTGCATTTTCAACATTACTGCCATAATTCCAGGAAATTCCTGCTGTGTGTTCAGATGAAGAGGTTTCACAGTAATGATTCAGACCATCATATCAAACTAAGGATAAATATATTTTACAGGTCAGTGCTTGACCCTGTACCCAGCAAGATACACAACAACTCCAGAAGTCAGTCAACAACTCAAAAACCAATTCCAGAAACCCAGTCCCCAAACCCACAGCCAAGCCCTGCTCAGTCCCTCTCCTCAGCAGCTTTATTCTTCAGACTTAATGAGACAGATGCAAACAGCAGGCACTTATTCTCTAATTAACCAATTTGGCTGCCACTTTATGATCATTAACCCAATGTTGCTGGGTCAAGACTGCACACAAAGTATTCCTTCCTTCTCTCCCTTTCATTCCTCATCTGTGCCAAGCTTGGAAATCAACCTCTTCCCTCCATTCCGCAATCTGAGTACAAACCATCTTTGCTCACTCACTGCATCACCTTACAAGATGCATTCCTGAGATCTAAAAATAAGCTTGTTAGATTATTTGACAGTCAAAAATTAAATAAAATTGGAAGTAGTAATTATTTTCTTGATTATTTAATGTGGGCCAGACTTTTATCAAAATATTTTGACATGAGAAGATTTGTGAAAATAAATAGGCAATCAGCAAGTCATTGCTAACGGAAAAGCCTTTTTTTTTTCCCAGGGAAAGAAGTATATATTACCTGTCAGTGCCATGGGAGAGTCTCATGCTTTAAAAGATGATGTGTTAACAGCACTTTATCTAGAAGACAGCCTAACAGACAGCTCAACATCACTAGGTGACAGATTCATGCAGTGCCACACAGAACATGGCAGAAACACTGCTCAAATGTCAGTGTTAGTGTTTAGGAGTTCCTGGGGGGCAGAGGCTGGAATATGGGTCTGAGCTCAGTTTGATGAGAACCCAAATCATCAGTGTAAGAACACCAGGAAAAAAAGATAAGGATAAAATCACCATCATACATCCTCCTCCTTTCTTATCCTAAAAACTCTCTACAGAAGAGCCATGGAAATGTTTGAGTCAAATGCAAAGGAGGGAGCTTTGCCAGCCTTGTGCCACCCCCCAGGTCAGTCCTTTGCCTAAACTTGTGGAGTTTCATCTCCTGCTCCAGCCAGATCTGTCACAGCTGGTTTGCTCACCTCGGCTTGCCATTTGTGCTGCGAGTGAGCGAGTGCCGATGTTAGTGAAGCATTTCTTGTTTCCTGTCCAGGCAAACCTGACTTCGGAGATGATCTTCTGGAGAGTCCTGGGATCTGCAGCAGCTCTGCTGTTCGGCATTAACCAGGAACACACAGCGCCAGGTTTTTATAGCACAAACAGCTGCTAGAATTATTCGCTTCTCCCTTCTTAAAAAGAGGAGTAATAACATATGAAATGGATTTTATCTGCTTTAGGGATAGAATTAATATCATTTTCCTATGCTTGTCTCTTTTTTGGAACTGCTTTACATAACATTTCCTAGAAACACTCTCCATATGCACACCCAGCTCTCCACACCAGTTAGCCATTTCAGCTGGGCTGACTGGGATGAAGGGGAGGATGACCCATCCCCACACATTTGTTATGACCAGCACACTGGGATGGGCTGTGGCTGGGCCAGGTGAATCGCTCCAAAACAGCAGGACAGCTCCCATCAGACTGCCACAAAGTGGTTCTGCAGGGATTACGTTCAGCACACAAAACACACACACCTCGGCTTGGAAAGGCCTCATTTAGCATCTGGTGTGGTGTGTCAGATTCCATTTGAGATACTGGGCTCCAGAGAGCAGTGGGAGAAAACAACACACTCCAGAGTCCGCGTGTAACATGAGGAGTTAATCCCACACAGGCATTCATCTTTTCAAAGCATATATTCCTGACAGTTTTGGAAAGCACGCTTACAATTTCCATAATGTTTGAAAACATACAGACACTTTCTCTCAGTGTCACAACGTCTTGAACTTCTGAGACCCTTTTCGTGACACCATAAACTTCTCCTTGGAAGCACAGTATGATGTCAGAGGATGTAACAGTACAAGAGGTGAAGAGGAAAGCTGTGGGAGCATTCAAATAACTTTTTCTGGCCTAAAAAAGAAATAAAATAAAAACTGGAGTTTGATCCAAGAACATTTTGTTCATTTGCTATACAGGGGTGCCTTTTGTATGAGCACAGACTGTTTTGTGGACTCTGGTCCTCTGTAGTCACCATGAAACAGAAAATATACAATGAAGCTAGTGATGTGTTATCATCTGAGATTTCTATGAATGCTATTTCTGTCTTATGTTCACAGAGAACTGCTGGTCAAACGTTCACCCACTACAACTTGATAAAAACAGGGGTTTAAAGAATTATCACAGATATTTATAGCTTATTTTCTTTTCTCTCTTTTATCTCATCTCCACTGTTGGCACGATAACGCTCATTAGTGTTCAGGTTTAAGTGAATCATCTAAAATAGCTTTTTTCGTTTGTTTTTTTTTTTTTTTTTTTAAAAGCTGCTTGTTTCTCACACATTCATCAGGGTTAAAAATATCCATATTTTTAATAAATACATACCCTTTGATATCATCCAGGTGAGCCAAACACAAGCTTTACACAAGCACAACTAAGCTGCTTGTATCTGTCACCTTCAGGTTTGACTTCTGCCATGGTTCCAACAGAGATTTAATGAACAAGTCAAATTTGATGCAAACTTTCAGAAGTTTCACAGCTCTAATCAGCAAAATAGAAGCGTGCTAGATAATTACTGGAGTGTTAAGCTGATATTTCTCTCTGTAATCCCTCAGATGAAAGGACCAGATTTCACAAGAACAGCCTTTATTTTTAATGCCACATGCAAAAATAGACATTATAGCTGCTGATGTTAATGAACACTGGACTGTTCACACCTCCAGCCCTGCTCACCCCTGTGAAATGCTTCTCTCACATGACCACAGTGGCTGTCACCAGGATCAGGCTCAGGGCTAGCAATATTCACATCTTTCTCTCCTTCTCCTTCAGAACTCCACTTTCTCCCTTCCATTTATCTATTCCACACTCGTCAGCCTCCATCCTCTGTTTCATCACAGCCTTTTCTGCTGGAAATCGTCAGTTTAGTGAGCGAAAGCTCACAAATTGCACATTCCTGCACCTCTGGAAAAGGCCTGCTACCCACTCAGAGAGGGCACTGAGATAGAAAATCATACCCATCGCTGGGAGTAGCCTCCATTAAATTAAATTGGAAGAAGAGATTGTATAGGGCTGGGATTGGCTTCAGACCTGCCCTGGTGAGGCTGAAGCTGTGAATATTTGTACCTGTGCAGGATGGAGTCTGTGACCAATTGTCAGGACCTTCTACTTGTTTCAATTACTGCAACCCTCAAAGTTAAAAATATAATTCTAAATAGGGGCAAAACCACTTCTCTCTGTGCATGCAACAAATAGAATAGCTGCCTCAAAATTACTGAAAAATATCCTCCAAATGATTGCCACTTGAGTACATTCACTGGCCTCCAAACACAAACACACTGGTAACAGTATTGACCAACCAACATTAAAAGGAGCCGATGTTATTTTTTTACTCAGTCTAACCTTGAAGTTTTTCACAGACTCACCAAAAACAAAGCCCCAAAGTCAGTGAAAATATTTTGGACACTTCAGCTTGGGGTCTTCAAAGCAGACTGAGCACAACTGTTGAGCACGTCAGCTTCACCAACCACCTTCCATTGTACCACTACATTGATATTCACACCTACACAACCACGCAAACACTGGTGATTAAAAAACTAAGTATAACTGAAACAAAAACAAACATCTCAGGGGGAATATGTGGACTTCAGCATTTAAAAAAACGCCTCCATATGCTCAAGGAAGAACAGGAGAGAACAGATGGCTTTCTTGCTTTGTCTTCATGCTGCTTTCATACTTATACAACTTTATGGTTTGGGTTAATATTTTAATCCAAACTCGGTGATTAACAATAGAGACAGACGGGGGATTGTGTTTCACTCTATAATTAGGCAGACACAATGAGGTGACTTCTCAGCAAGGTACAGAGGGATATAAAGCGCCTGTAGCTCCATTAGTGATATTCCCAATGCACAAGGGAATAACTTTTATTCCACTACAGGCAACAGAGATGAGATTTTAAAAATCCTCACAGACAGAACCCAGGGTTTGCAGTGTTATTAGTGAAACAAAATACCACAAGGCCTCCTTTCTAGACAAGACTTAACTCTTCCTTAACTTCAAGCATGAGCTGGGCACGTGGAACAGAGCCCACCACTCATGTCAGGAGATCCAGTGACTGACTCGTAGGGAATCCCACATGGAAAACCAGTGAAACAGCTCTGGGAAGGGCACAAGGGTCTGCAAACAGGGCACAACCCAGGGGCTGATCTGCTGAGCTTCCCCAGCTGTGCACAGCTGGTCTGGCTACCAGCACCGTGAGAGCATTTTGCTTCTGGGGGTTTGCCCATGAGTGAGGTGCTAACACTTGAGAGGGTCAAGAAAGACTAATTCGTGGCAAAACACGCGAGACTAAATACATAAACAGGAGGGAAAGAAAAAAGCAACCAAACATTTGCCACAGTAATGAAGATATTTGTGGTTTCAGACTTGAAGGTAAAGCACACACACTTGTATGACGTGGGTCAAGAGACTCAGAACACACAAAGGCAGCACAAGAGTGGCCACCCCGGTCACCTGAATTCAGTTTAAAAACTGATGCGTAGCCAGGACATAGAAAAACCACCTGTGAAAGGGTCTACAAGAGCCTGGTCCCATCAGAGTGCCCACAGCGATGCTGGGGCAGTGTCTTGGGAAGCCAGGCATGCATCTCATCTGCTTCCCATGACAGCTTTGCTCTTTAACAGCTCGTGTTTATGAATGACAGGGAAATGATGGGAAGCTTATTACTGCTACGACAAAAAAATCACAAAGGAGGTGCCAAAAATAAGACGAGATGTGCTGTGTGCAATGGAAGCAGCAGGAGCCCACAGCCTGAACAGCCCGGACAGGGCATATTCGAGGAGCAGGACCGGATCTGATGATTCAGCTCTTCCAGCAAACTCTCTGTGCTCTATTTACAGCAGGAACGCTGCAGAAGGACAGCGACCTCTCACGTCCTGTCCTCTCCCCTCCTGGAAGCTCAGGGATTGCCACGGTGGCTGACTGGTGGCCCAACATGTTTAATAACCTGCTGTCAGCAGGAGCTGGTGCTCAGTGCTACAGAGGCTGAGCACAGCAGCTCCAGTCCAGAGGGAAAGGTTCCCCCATATCCTCTCCTGCCATTTGGGATTGGCTTGTGGCTTCAGGAGCAGCAGGCTCAGAGGAAGGGTTTGACGTGCATTATTGTTATTGTTTAATGCATAACAGCATTAAACGTGGGCTTCATGGGCACGTGTTCAAAGCTGAGAGATTTTAGTGAACAGAGCACTTCCCTGCAGAGCCACGGTCCTGAACCCCAGCTCAGGGGCTCAAGGCATGAGGGCTTGGTCTTTCCCTGCCAGAAACACAACTCCTGTGTGAAGAACACCAGTTCCTGGCCCATAATGACAATACAGATGCAAAGGCAGCTCTTGGTCTGACTCAGACACACAAATCTGCTCTGCAGAGATCCACAGACTGCCTGGGAACCCCCCAGTGCAGGAACTGGACATCCCTGCACATACACTCCTTGCAGGAGGAGGCAACCCACAAAAAGATATTTAAACTGGAGTAATCTGGGGGTAGAATTTTAGGTGGTTAGCACTGGCTTTAGCCAGATTTCGAGGGCTCAGTCTGTGCCTGCAGCTGAGGCATGTTTTCCATAGGCTTCAATGCCCTTAACCACCAGAAATCTGATCTGGAAACCTGGAATTATATGTCCACACCAGCACCAAAACGACAAACAGCACTGGCCCAGGCAGGCACAAGAGGTACTCCACTCTTAAAAAACTATTCTGGACCAAGACTCCTTTTCCAGTGGTGATGGAGAGCTCTCTAAGCATATGGAAAACCCCCAGCACTGCATGTTCTCATAATTTTTGGAACACTGTAAATATTTGAGTCAGTAGATCTTAATCCATAAACACAGCTGGACTCAAGAAACAATGATGGTAACTTATTATAATTTAAACAATTGTGTAACAAAACAAACCAATGCTAATCACTTTGGTTTCCTAAGGACAATAGGCACAACCTTTGCACAAAGTTAACATGATGGTACATGTAATTACACAAAAAAATAAACTTACATATGCTAAGATAAATTATTCTCAGCTTTTAAAGAGCACTGTGGAGGAATGACAGTGGAAGAGCAAAGATGTGTGGTGCAAAGCCAGCATTTCATATAATGTACAAAGCTGGGATGGTAACTGCCAAAGGACATCCCCCTTCCTTCCATCCTCTTCCAGGACACATTAGCTTAATTGCTTTATGACCAGGAACATCATTCCCCCAAGCTCACCTTCAATGTAAGCCCTGGTGCACAGAGTTTACACACAAAGCACTGGGGGCTGAACTCTGCTGTGATTAAGGAGAGGAATATTTGGCCAAACTGCATCAGAACAGACCTGGGTACTCATCTCACGTTTTATATACGTTAAATGGGGCTTAAGTTCTTTCCTAAAAGTTCAGACAAGTTCACTTCCTTCTTATTTCTGCTTTGCATTTTCACAAGTGTTTGCATTCAGCAGTAAAACCTAGAGACAGAAGTAAACACAATATGGTTCAAATCCATTTCAGAATTGTTCTAGGCAGGGTGCTGTTCTCAAGTTTTTACTAGACATGTAAAGTGGATTTGTCTACCACCAAAACACGTAGTCAAGACAAAAAGTACTCAGAAACAAAACAGGATTTAAAAGCACACACATTTTATAAGCAAGATCATGATTATGGCCATAAACTCTTTATTACTTGGCTACATCAACACGCACACAAAAAAAATCCAGCTTTCATATTTTACACCCAATAATCAAGAGATAAGATTCCTGCCCAAACCTTTAAAATCCAGAGTTCAAGTGAAAACTTCAAATAAGGCTGAAGTACTTTAGTCAAGCACGATAAAAATTTGATATTCTACAACAGCAGCAGCCACACCAGAATTTGTCCCCCTCAGAAATTGGCTAAGCCTCTGCACCAGCAATATAGAAATACTCTGAGCCGCAGTTTCCAGCTCTTGAAGTCACCAGTGCCACGTAAAATGAGAAAGCTGACATCTGAATTAATTCCTTATACCAGGAAAATCCCTACTTCTAAAATTGCCAGTTCAACAACGTCCACATGAACAGCTCAGGGTATTTTCCAGCTCCCTCCCTTGCAAGGAGACAGATGAGCCATATTAACTACAGCTTACCAAAAAAAAGAATCAAGTATGGAAAACGTCAGCTCCACAGAACAAGTCTGGCAAAGTTATAATCAACTAAAATCAGGTTCTTATAATAGGAACTGACAGGGAAATTCTAGCTACTTGTGCTGCTTAGAAAGCTTAACATTGTCTGGCAAAGGGATGAAGCTGTAAAGCTGAGATCAAGCTCTGCACTAGAACTTCCCCAGCTTTTCAGGAATTTTTGATAAAGGAGGTCAGTTTGGTCAAGGTGGAAGTATCCATAAGCCTCAGAGAAATAAATAATTAAAAACAACTAAAACTAGAAATATTGCCTGTGCTCCACTTGATTACAGAAGAACATTCCTTTAAAAAAGGAAATAGTAAATCTAGAACAATGTCCACATGGATCCAGAGCCTGTTTGGCAGGGGCTGCCAAACAACCACTAACAGGCATTTATGCAAGCTCCTAAATGGAAAACCATTCATTGGTGATGTCACCCTTCAAATGATGGAACATTTTTTGCCTTCTCTGGCTTTGCCATCCTATTTCCTCAGGGGTGCCAGGCAGGTAAACAGAATTCCACTTCAACTGCCCACAGCTTAAAAAGTAAACCAAAAATAACCTAAAGCTTGTGCATTAAGGCCAGAGATTTAGAGATGAGCGTTTAACATTAGCCACCTAAATCCCAGTGTAGGAACTGTAATATGGAACCTAGTCTTTAAATTAATATTTTATGCCCCACAGTGTTTTCCTGTTCCATGGTGTTCTTCAGTAAGGCACTTAAGGGGAGGGCAGAGAAGGGGGATGTGGGAATATGGAAATTTATTGTCCCCCAGGATTCAGCCACTTGCATGGCATCAGGACTGGCTAGAGGACAGCAACTCTACTCCCCTAAATCCTCCACAATTTTGAAATTTATTTCCATTCCACATCGCTGGTGCAGGACCAGGGGAACTGTTTGCAAGAGATTTAGGGGGAGGCGAGGCTGATTGCCATGGTTGAGAACAGAGACTTCAGACTGCTTTAATCAGACAAGGAATTGTCTCTTACCCACTTTCCCAGCCCAAAAACTGCCACAGAGCTGCCCCAAACCTGAGGAAACCCCTCCTGGTGAGGATTTCAGGGAAACTTACTATTCCAACTGGCTGAATGTTTTCCAAAACCAGGAGACTTCAAACAATAAATGATATTTTAATTCAAGCATTTTTGGCCGCCTCTATTTAAGAGACACCAGCAGCTTTCCCAGTTAGGAAGTTCACAGATGCAAGGTGGGACCTTCAGGAAGCCAGCACAGCTCCAGCACTGCCGCCACCACCACCAAGAATTTGGATTCAGCAACATTTTCTCATCATTTTCTTCACAGCAGATCTGTGGTGAGGGCTCCAGGGAAAAGAAAGGAAGTTGCTTGAATGCTGAGAATGGGAATGTCAGAAGTGTTCACCCTACGCCCACTGGGGCCAGAGGCAGGAGAGTGGGCCAAAACTTACAAAAAAAAATGTTTGCCTTATTTGTATCAATCTCTGCAGCCAAGAGGCTGGGGGGTGCTCAAAGGATGTCTCCTCAGCAGGCAAACGTGGCTCTGGCGCAAATCCCATCCCTGCTGCCCCTGCAGGGCCGTGGTGGCTCCACACCACCCTTCAGCTTCTGACCGCCTGGGCACAGGTCTGCCGTCCACGCTCCACCTGACACCCCTTCACTGTCACCAGGGGGCCAAGCCCCTCCCCAAAGGATCCTCCCCAGCGTCAGGATGTGCACACCTACCCCGTGCCTCTTATCTCTGCCAGGACCCCGACACCACCAACAGCAGCGAAATGCCAAAAACTAACTTGATGCAGATATGGAAGCAATTCCTCCCTCTGCCATGCAAAAAAGAAACCTTTCTCTGAATCCATACCATCAGCACTGACCCAGTTTTAAGCATCCAGGCATAAAGCAATGGGGATGTTGCTACTGTCTTCAGTAGGATCAGATTTAGGCCAAGACTAGAATTCAAACAAGAGTTAATTGGGCTACATTAGGTTCAAAGTACTCTCAAGCCAGTTGTTCATCACTTTGTGGTTTAAATGTTTAGTTGCCTAAACCCATAGACGTTGCAAACTGCAAACACTTCCAGCTGACCCTAACTTTTGGCTTCTTCCTTTTCATGTCTAGCACTTCTCCTTATTTAGTGTTCCCTCATTATTATTTCTGCAAATTATTCACATCAGGAGTAGCAAGCCACAAAAAAAATACTTAAATAGCTGCTTATGTTACAGGCCAGAATCCCTCAGTATTTTCAAATCTGTTAAATGACTGATTGCTGGGTCTCTTATTTGTTATTTCCAGACTGCACTCACACAGCAGCCCAGGCAAACCAAGCTTGGGAAGTGGGAGGGCATTCGTTTTTACTGAAAATAATCCAAAGCAAAACAGTAAAAAGAAACATTCAAACTTGAAAATCTGTAATTGTGCATTGTCTCAAGTCAGTCAGATAATCAGATGCCATTAAGAAATAGAGTGAGAAGGAAACAATGCAGGGAAATCTGAAAATCCCAGCTGAGAAGCAGCACATTTCCAACTCACACTCAGCAGTGTGTGTGCAACAATTTCTCCGTATTTCTGTGTTTAAGTGGATCAGTAAAAAAGAGTGAGGAGTGTGGTGATCTGCAACTTTGGAACCCCAAAATCCTGCTTTAGGATTTCACCTCTGCTTAGCTGAGCTTTGAGCTCTTGTGCCTGGCTGCAACAAATCTTAACAAGCCTGAAGCTGACCACGGATTCAGGAACTCGTTTGCATTTTATGCTCTGAATTCCTGCACCGTGCTTTGACCCTGATTTCCACAAGAGCAGATTTGGGAAGGCTGCTGTTCCCAACAGGATGGTCCAGCACGAGGAGGGTACAGCTGGGATCCCAAATGGGAACTTTATCTCCTGCTTCTCTGGAGGTCACATGGACCTGGCAGATGTGAGTCAGACTGGTGCCTCCAAGGCCAGAGTGGCATCAGCTGCCAGGACAGGGGCACCACAGCAGCCACGCATCCCTCCACTGAATTCTGAGGACAGCTCATTGGACAGGACTCCTGGGCCAAAATCAAAGGGATGCCCAGTCCCCCAGAGGCAATGATGGGATGGGATAAAAGGGCAGTAGAAGTCTCCAATACCCAGCAGGCTTGTGCTCTGACTTTGAAGGGCTCCCTCCCCTTTATGCTTATTCCAAAATGAGTTTCAGATTTTTATGGAAGTACAGTGGGGAGGAAAAACTAACCATTACCAAAGGAGGGAGAAAAAAAAAGTGAAAATACATTTTCAGTTAAATTTTGAAAAGTCAATGAGACAACAAAATATGGGAAAGTTGTTCCAGATGGCAAGAACATACTTGAGGAATTTCATTTAATCACATTCATGCAAGATGTTTTGATTTGGATGACATATATCAATTGCATACTTAAATTAGCAGCCCTTCCTACTGCAGCAAATGGAAAGCTCCCAGGAGCAGGAAGGGGTCTCAGTGTTTTCAGTTCAAGTGCAAGCACAGCCTGGATAGGGCTGAGAGTCTCTTTGTGGTTTTCTCAAGGAAAAATCAATAGTTCCTCTCGACACATCAAGGAAGTGTCCACTCAGAGCAGCCTCAGGGCCACCTGGGTCTTCAGTTCTTGGTCCACTGAGCTGTACCAAGACAATTCCCATGCACCAGAGAGGTGGGATGGCCAGGCCCCAATGCCTTGGAAAGAATCTGATGGGCTGAGAGCAAGAAGGAATCCTAGACAAGCATGGAAGTTTCACCTCCTATAATCTAATTCACCTTGAACAAGCCCTCAGTGCTCCATTCCAAAGGAATCCTCCAGAAGTGTCACCAGGGCAGCTCAAGCCACCAGCTCTCCTCAGACAGGCAGGACCTACAGGCCCCTCCAAACCTCTTGGAATGCTCAGACAAAATGCTGAGGTTCCACTTGGAAGGGAAATTTCATTCTCCACCACAAGTTTGCCTCATCCTGCTGTTATTTAACCCATTTTCCAGAAAAAAATCCTGATGGTCCCAAGATGACCATTTCAATACACACACACACACATATATGAATATACATACATACACACACACGCTGGTGAGGATCCAAAGGTCCTACTTAATAATTTAATTCATAAAAGGCAAGGAAGGAACACAGGTAAGACAACCCAACATGTGAATCAACATACAGAATCAAAATTCTAGCACAAGTTTTCCACAGTTATTAAAAAAATGAAATTAAAAAAAATAAATCTACCTTTGAGGCCATAGCACCCCTCAAACAGAGCATTAAACACAGATTAACTATTTACCAGGGATTTTTCATTAGGAGTTCAAATTCAGTTTACACCTAAAGCGCACATCAAAGTTTTTTGGGATGTGGAGAATTTCAGTCCCATCCCAAGCCCTACAGATACAAAACTGTCTTTTTTTCGCTCAGCTTCTTCCTGCAGCTGTGCTCTGGAGGGAGCCATACATACACATACAGGTATGTATATTAGTTATTGCTAGAATAACTGCACTAAGGCCCTTTGTTTGGTGACTGTCTGCTTCTGAGGAGTGAAACATGAGGAGCTGGAGCTTGCCAGCTGCACATTTCACTTTCTCATCTCCCCAAACAGAGATTGAAAATGGCCTGTTTATCAGATGTGTATCTAACTCCTATTCCACCGTGAGGTCTAAAAAGGAATTTCCAGCCTCACAAATGTGCCCCTGGTGGGGTGTTACCGTCTGTTCCCATCACTGCAAATGGTCCCTCTCCCTCTCCAGCCCCAAACCCACTGAGACATCTCTTTAATGACTATAAAACAAAAGGCAAGAGGCTTTCTTGCCTTAATTTATACACAAATACCTTACCAACTAAAAGGTAACTGTGAAAAAGAAAGCTGGTAATTGAAAGCCTTCTTCAACCTGTACTGTAGCATTGCTACCATGACATTACAATAATTAGTTAATCTACCCCCTTATTTGTCTCAATTTGCATTGGCAGGCTGGAAGCTGCTGTCTACATGATTGCTTATTGAAAACTGTGGTAGAAAAGAAAAGAAGGGGGGTTTCTTCCCACGACCCACCCATTCTGTGCATAATCTTTTCCCTCTTCTCTCCAGCACCACTGTAAATCTGGAATCCATCTCCATTAAGACAAGTGGAATTATACTCCAGATCCACTAGGAGAGCAGAATTTGGCTGAATACCCCCCAAAATACACCAAACTCATTGAAAAATGCCCTTTCATTGCCCCAGCCTGCTGCCCATGGTCCTGCTGCACTGCCAGGTTTGGCACAGGGAATCTGCGGAAAACTCCTTCACTTCTGCATCTCCATCCCCACTTGCAAAGGGTTTGATCATTCCACAAATTCCCTGATTTTTCCTCTTGCCACTCAAAACAGCAGAAGCAGATCCCCATTTCTCACCTCAGCTGCTCAGATGGATGGAACATCTTGGAACATCTGTGCATCCCAAACACGGGGGGCAAAGAGGAGTTCAAGGCAGGATTCCACACTTTGGGAATGCGCTCCTCTGACTTTCATGTATGTCTCCTTCCACCAGGAGTCAACTGCTCCCACACCTGTGCAGCCAGATGTTGGACAAGAGCAATTCAAGCCATTAGAAAGACATTTTTAAAGTCTATTTGCTTAAAAATAAGGCAGGAAGACAAAAATTGGTAAAGATAATCCTTTCCAACTAGCTCAAGACTTTGAGAAAATACATCTTGCCTTTCCAGGAATTATATTTACTTATCTGCACAAGACTTGCAATACCCCCTATTTTTCAAATCAAGATCCATTTTGCTCCCTTCCACAAGATGAAACCCACCATTATCTAAAAAAACAAGGACAAATTGTACAACTCCCAGCAAGCATTTGCCAAAACGTTAGCCCTCAGCACTTCTTTTTAAACAAACATCAGGAAATAAGATGACCTTTAAATCGCTTCTTGACATGTACTAAATCTACAGAAATGAGGAGGATTCTCTGGAAAGAGCTGTATAATTTTAGTACTCAGTGTATTTTTAGCTAAGGATATTTTGTATACAAAAGAATGCTGCATGCAGTAACACTTCAGGGATTTTAGGGAGCTTTGAAAGGCTGGAGTTTAGGTTAAAGAGCAGTAGAAGTAGTAGGTGGATGGCCTGAAGAAAGCAGAAAACAACCACCATGAGCTGATCAAAATTTGCATCACCTGGTCAAGACATTTTTATTGCCCCCATCATCTTATCCTTTAAAAGCAGAGCTTGGGGATTGCATTAATAAATAAATAAATTCCTTCTTTCACCCACCCCCTTCTGCCCCTAAGACACTGAACACACAGGGCAGGTGAGCAGAGTCTGAGCTGCAGCTGCACAGGGAGGTTGGAGAGAGCAGCTGGCTCAGAGCCCTAAACTGGGATGCACCCAGTCATCCTTTTTTCCAGTGGGATGAATTCCGTAACCAAAGGGGAGGAGGGTGGCAGAAGAGCAAGTGTCCCAGGAACTGGGGATGCTGAAAGGAAGGAAAACAGGCAATGGATCTGCTGTCTGGTGAGATACCTGAGGGACCTCTGGCAGGGACAGGCTGAGGTACCCACACATGCAGCAGGATTTGCTGAGATCTTTGCAGTTTGTCTCAGATTTATTTCATTGGGAAGGGAAGGATTGCAGCTCAGTCTGAGTGCTTGGAGCACTCGTTTTCCATCTGCATCCCTGGTGGAGTGTGATGTTCACTCCCAGCTGAGCTCCACAGAGCTGCACCCTCCCTGAACTGGGTCACAGCACCTCTGAGCTGTTTGAGAGAGGTGTAAAGGGGCACCTTGTACCACAACCCAGGACATGATGGTGTAAAAACATCCTGGAATTCCCCACAAAAGACAGATGGGGCCCAGATCCAGCACATCCTTGCAGTCACCCACAGTCACTTCCCATCCCAAAAGTGCCAGCTCAGACTGAACTAGACAGGCTTAAGGTCTCCCCTAAA